>CM070648.1:3565000-3802500 GCA_036346575.1 Dendrocalamus sinicus | reverse complement strand
GCAATCCCATGGAAATCCTTTATTTACAGGATAAATCCGTCTTGACGAATCACCCTTCATTTCCCTATCAGACTGGGGGGTGGCCCTTACTAAGTCTAGGAGCTAATCTAGTGCTGCTTTCTATCTATATAAGTTATTTCGAAGAGCTAGTCTTTTACATAGGCTAAGTCAAATCTTCGAGAGATTCACAAAATGCAAATCCTTTTGGTATGAACTTATCCTTCGTACTCTCTTCTGTCCGTTTTAACTCCTTTTAGCTGCTGGAGCAGTTTAGCTTCCTTCCACGCACGTGGCATAGGCTACGTCAAAATGAACATACTAGGGATCATCAGGAGAAGAACCTATACTTTATACATCTATTCATTGGAAGGAACAGGGAAAAAGTGAGATTTTTTGCCATCAATGTGCTTTTGGTCTTTGGAATCTTCCTATTGAACAAATAACATTTTGGAATAGTTTAGGACAGAACAGGCTTCAGTAGAAAGCGGGATTTTTTCGCGTATAGCCACGCTCAAAGCCCAATTAGCGCACGGGCTGCCCCTTCAACTCAACCCTGGCGAGCGCGATCTCTGAGATGGTGGACATGCTCTACCTCAGCAAAGCCTAGTTTCAGAAGATTGAAATGTTTTTTAAACTCATGTTCGATAGAACAAGTATATAACAACATTCCTTTTCTGATTTGACAAGAATTCTCAAACAAATGGAGAGAATCAACATCACTAAGCACGAGGCCTCAGGACAATAAGACAATAGGTCTCATGGGCCAAGCCTGCTATCAGGCAGTGAGTGGGAATTAATCCTGAAAGAGAGAAGGTCTAGTGCTCTTAGAAAATATTTGATTCGATGAAAAATTAATTGGCTTTATTAGACCCATCCATGTTCAGAAGCCTTCCATCAAAAGTTTGTGGTCTAGGCCGTTTTCCTTGACTTTGAATGGAGTTGAAGGAGCTAGTTACATTAGTAGAGCATGAGGTGGAATGTGCGAGTTCAGCTGATCTCCGTCGCAAGAATCATTTTCGAGATCGATTGGCAGAACAGCAATGAGAACTACAATTCCAACTGGACCCAATAAGAAGAGAATTAGAGCACCAACCCTTAATTAAGACAGGTTTTGGCTTGCGTCGCCTTTTCCCTTACGCTTGATAACTCTTCCAGATATGTCTTTTGGATTCCGTCGAAAATTGACTTTACATTTAGGTTTTGGCATAACAAAGCTTGCATTGTCTTTTTGCACTTAGGCGCACAGTGTGCCGTTGGTAATGATTCTACTACGGTGCTACAAATTGTTTGCGGAATTTCAAGAAAGACAAAATCCTTGAAAGAAAAACCAAACAAGACCAGATGTTCCCTATTGTTGTCGATTTCGATCAAAGAAAAAAGCTTTTTCATGGCATCTGTCCCATCACACCAATCTATGCCAAGATAAATAATGTTGGGTTGCCAGGAACAAACCCTGTGATTCAAGGTCTTGCCTAGAATTGCCTTAAGAAAAATGCACCCCATTAATTGATCCCTGTTTAGGGTAGTATAAGTACATCCTTGACTATAGCACGAGTAGAGTCAAGTTCTCGTACTAACCTAAGAGCAGATATGCCAAATATTTCCACATTCAAGCAGCTAATCAGTAAACGACTTCTCCATAACAGTTTGAAGATTGGCTCACAACGCAAATAGCGGAAAGAAAGGATTCAAACCAAATTCTAGAAGTGAAATAGTCTGTTGTGATAGAACCTAGCAAGGCAAAAGGAATACAACTGAGCAAGATAACTGGATTGAATCAGATGCCAAAAAGAGTGAAAGTAAAATCCATTAGCGCCTAGAGGCAAAGCAAAGAGATTCGGAGATAGAAGAGAGTAGGACCACTTTGAAGTCCGAGATCCGTCAGCCAGGCAACCGATTCTGGGTAGGGGTGGAGAGGAGGCAGGGGGCAGCGACGCAGCGCTGGGTGGTGGAGCCGTCAGCTGTGGCCCGTGGAGAGGAGGCAGGGGGCGGCAGCACGGCGCCAGGCGGTGGAGTCGTGCAGTCGGAGAGGCGTGGAGTCGAGAGGAAGCGGGGGACTAGGGCTGCCTGCGGGACGTGAGCTTGACTGCTTGAGCACTAAGGTGATGAGGTCGGGCTGGGTCAGCTAGCCGCGTCGCTGCCGCTTAGGAGTTGGGCCGGACCGGCTACAATGTGCCTCAGGACGGGCCATAAGCCTCAGGCCTTCCCTGTGTACTCAAATAATTTATATGCATACTAAAAAAAAATCCTACTACTATTTCTCTAGGCCTTGGGCCATTGCCCAACCGGCCCAAAGGCCATCGCCGTCCCTGCCAGCTATAGTTTACGGGGTTATACACAGAAAAAACTAACAAAAGTTGTGAATATCTTGTTATTTCACAAACTATATAAGGTACATATGTTTGGCTTGTGCCATCTATTCTGTACCTAGGATGCTATATATACCTAGTTTCTGTTTTTGGCAAAGATGGGCAGCTTCGTTACAGCATTTCCTGGAGTATCATTGTTTGAGGTGCCATAGAAGCAAATATTTAATTTGATTACCGCTGTTTTGTATGGATAATTGGCAATGGACTTGGACGCTGGACTGCTTCGGTTGCTATATTTGGATGCCCTCTCCGGATTGGTTGATGTTAGTGTCTGCGAAAACTTTTGCTTTGTAGATGATATGCGCTCCTAGAGTAGTTGTATGGATATCTGTGTGTCGTATGGACTTGATTTTAATAGATGTATGGACTGCTAAAAACAATTGAACTGCTAATAGTTGTATGGACTTAGTTTTAATAGTTGTATGGGTAAGGACCTATATTATCATTCACTTTAATATCCACATGACCTGTCAGCTTCATTATCTGATACAAAAAAAAGGCCATTTGATTTTATCGTATGCCTTTTCAACCCCAGATTTCTTATCTTTGTGCAAAGTCAGTGAGAAAGGCTTGTTCGTCCTCCATTTGTGCAGCCCCATAAACAATGACAAGGTTCCATTGAAAGTCCTAATGCATTGTTTCTTGTAAACCAACAAAATCAAGTTCGTGTTCCAGGAGAATGTTTTTATTATTACCTTCAACTGTGAGCAAATGAAATCGATTACTACTTGTGTCCACTCCCTTGATCTTGAGTGTTTAATCACTTGGTACATTACTCTGTTCATCAATTTGTTCTGCCAACGTCCTATCCTTCTCAATTTGTTCAGCTTGTTGAATCTTCTGAATCTGATTCGGCTGAGGTGAAATGTTGCAACTTGGAAACACTAGGACCAGAGTTGCCCATCATAGCAACATTCTGTAGCGTCATGATATTTTTCTTTTAGAAGGGGGCCTCTTAGCAAACCCTAATCAGCCCTAATATGGATTTAAGGCCCCATTAAAAAGGGCAAACCCTTTTTCCCCACAACCAACCACCATCTCTCTCTCTTCTCCCTCAACTATCCCCCCCCCCAAGGGGCGGCGCAAGGAGCCTGGCAGCGGGCGGCAGTGAAAGGGGTGTGCGGCGGCGCAAGCGCAAGCGCATGGCAATGCCGGAGGTGACAGCGGCGAGCGCATGGCAGCTGGGTGGCTGGGCAAGCGGCCGACGAGGCCGTGGCGGCGGCTGGGAGCGGCAGCACACGGGCGGTGTCTACCGTGGCGGGCAACTGCATGGCACAGGCGATGGCGGCTGACAGCGGCGATGGCGGCTGACAGCGGCGGAGGTGACCGTGCAGCCGTGGCACAGTGGCCACACGACCGAGGTGGCTAGATCATGGCTGAATATAGATTCGCACGGGAGTTTTTGCTAATTCACGCAACGGGACGCCATTCGTTTGGTCGAACATGGTTCGCTCGACCGAACGACGATTTGTACGGTGAAATCCAGCGGATGCAATTCCTTCTGGCCGAACGATCCCTTTTTTGTCTATCCTTAGTTTTATCTTAACACTCATTTTATTCGCCTCCATCTTCTCCTCGTAGGCTTCTGCCAATGGCGGCATTAGGAGTTTGCATGTGTCCGTGTGGCGCCAAATGCGCTGCTTTGGAATCATCATCAGAGCAGAGGAATGCACAGCAGGAGGCAAAAATTATTTCTTCTTGGGCTGTTTCATGTGTGGGGCTGAGACCTGGTCATGATTTGACACATCTTGTTCGTTGCTCGGCAGAGTGGTTGGGCGCTTGGGCCGGGTCGGCGATGCGAAGACGATCCTCCCCGTGGCAAATCAACACCATAAGCCCGGCTTGGCGCACAAAGATCCTTGGCATTTGTCTGGCAAAGGCACATGCGTCCACTGTTTCCCATTGCCTTGAAGGTGCTAGTTGAAGAAATAACCAATAATTGCACGCAATAACAACAGGATGCTTCACCGCTCACCACTGATCTAAATCTATAGGAGTACGCACTCCACCTCCTGGGAATCCATGGTAGCACTGGCAATTGGCACAACTAGTTAAGGACGATCTATTTACATTGCCTTCTACTTCTAGCTTTTATTTAAAAAAACCAAAAATTAATATAAATATTTAGCTTTTTGAAACAACTTTCTACTTTTCTTACTTCTATCTCGTTGATAAGTAAGGAATCACAATCGCATCATGCATCTCACTCCCGTCTCGCATATATATTTCTTATTTTCCTTACCACTTGTTATTGCTTCTAAAAACTACTTCTTTTAATATTATATTTATTTTCAGCTATAAAATATTGGCCAAAACTAAAACTCATTAGTCGCAGGCTGTATGGGCATACCGTACACCTAACGGGGAACGTACCAGATGAGTACTCTGTGTGTATCTGTGTGCGTATGTGTCGTCCCAATCAGGGAAAGCGAAAGCCCATTGGTGGAGAGGCAAAAATACGTCCACTTAAGGAGAAACGGATCTCCACCCACCCACTCAAAAGCCCCACCGAACTCTCTCCTCTCAGAAGGCATTGCCCCGCGACGCGACCCAGCCCGACGCGGAGAGGAGAGGTAGGATGTGCGAGGGGAAGCGCCTCGCTGACGCGAGCCGGCCGGTGTCGGCGGCGGCCGAGCTGCGGCGGAGGGAGGCCTTGGCGGACGCGCACCTGGCGGCGGCGCGGGCGCGGCTGGCGGAGGCGCTCGCGGAGCTGGAGCGGGCGCGCGCGCGCGCCGTGGAGCTGCAGCGGCGCCTGGAGGAGACCTACGGCAAGCGGCGCCGGCTCAAGCGGGTGGCCGCCGCCGTCGGGGCGACCCACGATCGGATCCAGGAGACCCGCGCGCGCCTCCAGGAGCAGCGGCAGCAGCTCCCCGCCGAATCCGATCCCGCCGCCGCCACCTCCTCCTCCTCCTCCTAGGTAGGCCCCTCCCCGCCTAGGCGTTTCTTGACCCCTTGCTCTCGTGGTTTCTTGCCTTGATCGATGGCGCCATCCACCGTCTCCTCTCGGTGGGAAGATTTCTTGATCTCTCGATTCAGCTTCGTTAATCAAATCGATTCGATGGCTATTTTCTGCTAGTAAATTTGTTCCAGTAGTCCATGATCGAATAGTAAAAGCATTTAACTAAGGCTGTTGTTCTTCTGGTTCATCAATCATCTGCAGGGCCAAGTTGCAGACGGATGGCGTCTGTTGCTGCAGAATGATCGATCAGCTGAGTGCTACACTGCCACTGCTTTATTTTCACTTTTCTTTTCATATTGGGAGCTAGCTAGCTAGGCTTTGTAATATATGACGAGTGTTCCATGGAACATCAAAGACTTGTTATTATCCAGTGACTGAAATGAACGGGAAGTTAGTAGTAGAAGCATTCTAATTCTTGGTGCTGAAATCTTCAGTAACCATTGCTCATTTACCTGAGCAAACATATTCAGTTTCTGTCGAGTTTGTTGGAATTAATCTTGTTTTTTTTATTTAGTCGTGTCCAAGTCTGTAACAGCGTTTGACCCCGAGTCCGTGTACGAGTCCGCAGTAAAAGTCGAGTTGTGTTGTTGAGTCCGTTTATGAGTCCTGTAACTAGCCTTTATAAGGCACAGTCAAGTCATGTAATCAGAGACAAACAAACAAGAGCGATCGGTTGTGATCGAGAAGTTGAGGGAGAGAAACAAGAGTAGGAAAGCGAAGTGCTTTTGGCTCCCGGGAAAACAATCTGTGTTCGCGTGTTTTATCTAGTGCATATTCGAGAAGCAGAGGAGCTGCGTGAGGAGTCGAGGAGCTGCACATTGCAAATATGAGTGCTCAAGGTATCGAGTGTTCGGCGTACTCGAAGGTTACGAGTAGTTGAGCACTCGTGACTTACGAGTACCACAGCAAAGAAGTTGAAGCGTTCAAGTGCAGACTGGTCGTTCTCGGAGTTTACGAGTATCGAGTGCAATCTGCTCGGAGATAACGAGTACCAAGAGATTAGGAAGATTACGAGTAATTGGAGTACTCGAAGAAGCAGCAGAGTGGTCGTGGTCGAAGGCGCAGGTGTTTGCAGTCGATGTCTCGAGTACACGTACTCCGCTGGAACTCGGTTACGAGTATATGCAAACCACTCAGAAGGAGTGGTCGTAACAAGGTTACGAGTACGTCAGGAAGGCGTTGTCGTAACACATCTCTTGAATTGATCGAAACTTGGAGTGGTCGTAGCCAACACCGTTGAGTGGTCGTAGCAACACCACTGAGTGGTCGTAACCAAAGTCGGAGTGGTCGTTTTCCAACAGTGGTATCAGAGCTTCAGCACACCTGATACCTTGTGATCCTAACCATGGCGCTCACCATCCAGGCGAAGGAATGCAGCGGCATGCTGCATCAATACTCGATGTTGACAGCGACGAATTATACCACATGGGCGATCAAGATGGAGGCAATTATAGATGCACAAGGCATTGGGAGACAATAGAACCTACGGTCGGAGTGGCCGTAGACGAGAAGAAGAACAAAGCGGCACGGGCGTTCATCTTCCAAGCCACCCCAGAAGACGTCCTTCTGCAGATCGCAAAGAAGAAATCGGCAAAGGAGGTATGGGATGGTCTGCAGACATGATATCTTGGCGCTGATCGTGTGAAAAAAGCCCATCTGCAAACATTGAAGAGCGAGTTTGACTCGATTCATATGAAGGAGGGAGAGACGATCGACGAGTTCGCTGGGAAATTGAGTGGTATGGCAACCAAGTACAGCGCCCTCGGCGCCACGTTAGAGGATGCCACATTAGTCGAGAAGCTTCTTGACTCAGTACCTGATAAGTTTCTACAATTGGTGGTGTCAATTGAGCAGTATTCAGATCTTGAAGTGATGCAATTTGAGGAAGCAATAGGACGGCTAAAAGCGTATGAAGAACGACTCAAATCGGCAAGCTAATAACAATGCAGAAGGACAACTAATGTTCTCCCAAACCGAGTGGGAAGCAAGGAACTCGAAGACAGAGAGAGGAGGGCGTCACGGGCGATGGCGCGGGTGAGGCGGCCAGAGTGGTCCAGGTGGCAGACATTGGCCGTGGAGACAAGACTGGGTAAGGCGGTGGTGATAGATCCCGTGCCACGTCACATGTCAAGTGCTTTGAATGTGGCGAATACGGGCACTACGCATCAGAGTGTTGTAGTCACCTAAAGTGTTTCAACTGCGTGAAGTACGGGCACTATGCTTCGGATTGCCCAAGCAAGAAGGATGAGGAGGTGAACCCGTGCTGAGGAGGATGTTGAGCCGGCACTACTTCTTTCCTTATGTGTTGAAGAGACGCCCGGCATGGTGAATGTTGAACGAGAAAACGTAGTTCCTAAACTACGCACGGAGGAAGGCAGCTTCGATCACACTAATTGGTGGTACCTAGACAATGGAGCCTGCAATCACATAATGGGAGATCGCTCCATGTTCCATGAAGATTTTGGGCAAAGTTAAGTTTGGTGATGGCTCCATGCTGGAGATAAAAGGCAAAGGATCGATGTTGTTGCAATGCAAAAACGGCAATCAAAAAGTGGCGTCTGAAGTTTACTTTATACCAAGATTGTGCAACAACATACTCAGTCTTAGACAGATGACAGAAGAAGGGTGCAAGGTGATGCTGCAGGATGAGCTCTTGCGTGTCTACGACAAGAACGATGATCTCTTAATGAAGGTGAAAAGATTGCAGAATCGATTGTACAAAATTTCTTTGAAAACATGTAAATCGGTTTGTCTCAAGAGCAGCCTAGAGGAGCTAGGCAACGAACTCGACGCGTGCGGATCCCGGGGGGAACATACAACCGGCACAAAGGAGCGCAACGGCTCAGGTGAGCAAGACATGTATACATGCAGGCACCGCGGTCGCGCACACTGCAAATGGCAGCCCGGATGGTCGAGAGTAGTCCCGTCGGCATGCAGATGCACAACTTCTAAGAGGAAGGCTTGGAGTACAGGTTGGTGCATTTTTCTGTGGTTTTGTGGAAGGAATGTGGTCATCGTTGGAGACAGGACGCACGAGCATAGGAGTTAGAGGCGGTGTAGCCTCAGTTGAGATGTACGCGGGAAAGTGGATGGATTTGATCCAAGACAGAGGAGCAGGAGGCTCCGATAACGGAGAAGCGAAAGTAGTTGTGGGAGCAGGTGCTCCAGCCTAGGTAGGCGTACAAGGAAGGATGAGATCGGTCCAAGTGGCAATTGTTGATTTGTGCGTGGCTCGGGATGGAACGACACACAGGAGTGCAAGTAAAAAGGAAGAAGGGGAAGCCGGCAACACGGGAGGTCAAGGTGGGCCGCATGCGCAGGCAGGCACGGGGCGCAGGCGCTCTGCGGGTCATGGCGGGAGAGCGTTCGAGCAAGAGGTGTTAAACGAGTTGGGACGCAAGAGCGGGAGGAGAGAAGATCGACGTCATCAAGTTGGAGTAACAAGATTAAGGGGGTGAATATTGGAATTAATCTTGTTTTTTTATTTAGTCGTATCCGAATCTCTAACAGCGTTTGAGTCGAGTCCGTGTGTGAGTCCATAGTAGAAGTTGAGTCGTGTTATTGAGTCTGTTTATGAGTCCTGTAACTAGCCTTTATAAGGAGCAGTCTAGTCGTGTAATCAGAGACAAGCGAACGAGAGCGATCGATTGTGATCGAGAAGTTGAGGGAGAGAAATAAGAGTAGGAAAGCGGAGTGCTTTTGGCTCCTGGGAAAACAATCTGTGTTCGTGTGTTTTATCTACTGCATATTCGAGGAGCATAGGAGCTGCGTGAGGAGTCGAGGAGTTGCGCATTGGAAATACGAGTGCTCGGGGTATCGAGTGTTCAGTGTACTCGAAGGTTACTAGTACTATAGCACTCGTGACTTACGAGTACCACAACGAAGAAGTTGAAGCGTTCGAGTGCAGACCGGTCGTTCCCGGAGTTCACGAGTATCGAGTGCAATCTGCTAGGAGATAACGAGTACCAAGAGATTCAGAAGATTACAAGTAATTGGAGCACTCAAAGAAGCAGCGGAGTGGTCATGGTCGAAGGCGCAGGTGTTTGCAGTCGAAGTCTCGAGTACTCGTAATCCGTTGGAACTCGGTTAAAGTACATACAAAGCACTCAAAAGGAGTGGTTGTAACAAGGTTACGAGTACGTCAGGAAGGCATGGTCGTAACACTCATCTCTTGAAGTGATAGAAACTTGGAGTGGTCGTAGCCAACACCACTGAGTTGTTGTAGTCAACATTGAGTGGTCGTAACCAAAGTCGGAGTGGTCATTTTCCGACAGAGTTGAAATCTTTAGTGACCATTGCTCATATACTTGTTCAAACAAGTTCATGTCCTATGGGCAAGGAACGAATCTGCCAACCACAATGCCACATTGCTGATCAGAGTAACAGACCCAACTTTTGCCATTAACCGGCTGGTGTAACAGCGTTATCTTCTACTACCGGACCAACAGCAACAATCTGTTAGCAAATCTCCCAGAAATTTCAACCCCTTTTTGTTTAAACAAAACCATGGGTTAATCTTCAGTTCTTCACACATCGATGAATATGCTAGCGAAGCTAATGATGAATTGGGTAAATTGTGATGCTACCTATTTTTAGCGGCTGTGGCGTTTGGGTTGGAGTCATTTGCTTCTTCATTCTTCCTCTCGCTTGTCACCACTAGCAGTTCCTTTGCTCGCCGTCACCCTTTTCTTGTCACATGGTCGCTGTTTAGGATGAGCCAGGGGAGTGAGCACGCCAGTCGCAGTGGTATGTCGGCTGCCTCAAGCAGTCGCAACAGTTGCAATGAGGATGTGCGGTCTAACCCACCCACCAACAAGCGGTGGAAGGCGTCGGAGGTGGCCGATGTGTGTGCCAATACTCTTGGTCAGTCAATTGTGCCGGACGAGCTCCTTGATGCACTCGTGCGTGACGGGAAGGTCTCTGAGCGTCAGCTTGTTCGCCTGTCAGCGGATGATGAGGTCATCTCGCGCCCGTGGGAGGGCGAGACGCTGGTCTTTGCGGCCTACTTTGAAGCCGGGCTTCGCATCCGTGCTGCGCGCTTTGTGGGTGATGTTCTCCATACGTATCAACTGGAGCTCCCGTAGCTTACGGCAAACGCTATCGCACACCTTATAGTCTTCTCCTGGGTAGCCCGTTCGGAGGGCGTCATTCCCAGCGCGCCGCTCTTCGTCTCCTTACACGACACTAGTGCCAGCCGAAGGACTGGGCGACAAGCAGTATTCGAACCTGTGCAACTACAACTTCCAGGTTTGGTTCGGCTATTGAAAGGACTGCCCTTCGAATTCGATGCGAACGAAGTGGGAGTCCAACTGGCTTTGGAGGTGGTTCTGCCACAAGATTGTGTCCGAGAGTAGCCTTCGCTGGACCAGGTGCATTCATGGACTTCATCTCCTCGCCGCGCGTGAAGCTCAATCGGGACTACGAGACTCGGTAAGGAGGCTTCTCGCGGACACGCTTTGCATGAATATGCGTGACCTCACGGAAGAGTTCTACATGCTCCACTTGTCTCCACTGCCTCGTCGGTGGGACGTGCGGATAGGGCCCGCTCAGGATGCTGGCGTCCGCCCCTCGCTGCGACACTGGCGAAACCTATCTATCCGGGTAAGGTTTTCGTGCTCCGTCTTATCTACCTGCATTGATCGACCCTTCGGGTCCGTAGTGCGCTGACCCTTGTTGCTTGCATTTTCTATAGTCCTTTCGTTGGCGGAGGCCAAGCATGCAGCGACAGTGTTCCTAGGGCCCTACATCGTAAAGGAGTACAGCCTTCGGGCAGCCACGATGTCGAACAGTCAACGCATTAACCACATGTGCGAAGATCTCGGGCTCCCTGTGCCCTCGCCCACTCCTACTACGAGCGGCGGTCGCGATCGCAGCTCACACGGTAGCGACGACGAAGATGGTGGCGGTTGCGGCGACCCCGATGGGCGTGACGACTCGCCCCTGCCCATGTCGTCGTGCCTCTGTTGTCAACCCCCCGGTCCTGCTTGAGACCGATGCCAGCCCGAATGAATTCACCGGCGGTGCGAGCGTTGAGGCAAAGGGGGACGATGGGGCGACGTAGGGAGTGGTGACGAAGGGCGCCAAGTTGACGAAGACGAAGAACGCAACGGACGCCACGACAAAGGTCGTGACATGGATAACGACGAGGAACACGCCGTGGAGGATGACGAAGGGCGCAAGGTGGACAATCCCGAGGCATGCGTGCTGGCTGCTGTGGAAGGCGGTGCAGCAGATGCCGCTCTACCCTCCGCGTTCGCTTCGGGAGCCAGCGCAGAGCCCGATTCATCTTCCTCGCCTAGCTGCCCTGGGAAGCATGCTCGGTTGGTGCCTTCCTCAGCGGTCCTCGAGACCAGGCATCGCATCACGATGGGCGTACTAGAGGACTCAAGCTCCGAAGTACGCTGTGGGAAATTCCTTTTGTGTTGTAAGATAACTTTGAGCTTGTATGCCCGTTGCGTCCAATACTAAGCTGTTAAGCCTTACTTTTGTATTAAAGTTTGGTTCTTGTTTGTAAGTATATGTTGAATTGATGCTTATTCATGTATAGTACTCCGTAACTGTGAGATTACTAACGCTTCCAGAAATGGAGGCGTTACAGGGGCTCTGTTCCCTAGCGGACCACCGCCTTTGCAGCAGTTCATGAGGCGGCCACTGCCAGCGATGGTCCTTCCCAGGCCTGGGATGTCTGGGGCGTCGCCACCACCCGGCCCACAGCAACCTGGGCAGAACCCACCGCAGTAAACTATTGTTTTATGGTGAGGTTTGAGAAGCTCTACAATTGCTGCTTTAGGTGATGGATGGTGTATCCTAGTATGCTATTTTCATAACTCATAACAGTTAATGCCGTTTACTTTAATAGCTTATGCATTTTATTAGTTCAACCCTGACAGTAATTTCAACTGCAAGGTTATATACCATCCAGGCTCACTTAGTAGAGTTCAGTGAGTTATTCTAGTGCATTTTGGATCTAACGATTAGCTGAATATTATGGTTGAGTTCTGCTCTTCCTTTTCTTTTTCTTCGGTGCATAGATGCTGCACTTGGGGACTTTTCATTTTAGCTTCAATAATTTTGTTAGCTAGATCATTCTGCACCCTGAACTACATGGATGGACTATGAATTTGTATTGCTTCAACTAGTTGATTAGTAAATATTGAATGTTAACAATCAAAGTTAAGAGAAATTAACAGTCAAGACATTTAAGTTGCTTTGTACATTCTTCGTCACATAGAAACTCCTGAATTGTTGGCACGCTTCCCTTGAATCAAAAGTGCGGTACCTAAAACCCTGAAATCCTGAATGCTCAAGGTCATAGATGCATCAGCATTTATTTGGGATACATGAGTCTCTAATTTTTAGCATATAGGGCTTAAGCGTTTGAACTTTCACTCATGGTACACAGTGATAATTAGTGCAATTTTTAAAATGGTCTGATAGAGCATTCTTGATATTACTCTGATACTCTGAATGCCTGGGAGCAATATTTCCTAAATTTGGAGAGAATAATGCTGGAATTATAATGTCAATATTCTTTTGCGAGTGCCATGTTCTCTTATTAGCTATGAGACATTCTTCCCAGCACTTAATATGTTTTGAATACAAGGACATGGTCTCTTGGAGTCAAATGTTTTATGCGCCCACCTACCAAGACAATTCTGCTGTGAAGCTTGCCTGTCCTGATGTCCTCATGGCTCACAGATGTTTCAGATCCTTGCCACTTGCCAGCAATGCGCTCTTATCGTGCAGCATACTGTTAAACAAAAATTAGCCATGTCATCAATTCGTCGTAAGTCACATTCAATCATTCTAGTATTGTTCACTCCACCATGGGATTGCAAATTTGCAATTGCTATGCTCACTCTGAGCTGTCAAGATCTGCATAGGCCTGAGTAGCATGGGGACCCATCTGCTTTGCATACCTATCGTGGCAGGGGCGGAACTGGGCCTCAGGCTAGGTAGGCTATAGCCCGAGGCCCAGCAATATTACTAATACTACCCCCTCTAATATATCCTCAAAAAAATTTCAACCTTACAGCCCAGCCCGAGGCCCAGGAATGATAGCCCACAGACCCACACAACAATTCAGCCCACAGCCCAACAGCAAAGCAAAGTCAGCAGACCATGCATAGAGACATCCACCAGACCAAACCCAAACCCTAATCCCCATTCCCCAACCCGGCAATCCCCCAGCCCCAGCCGCCCATCATCCTATCAGATCTGAGCACGGAGCATCCCTCTCCTGCGCGCGCCCCCACCGCTGGCCGCCGTCTTGCCTGCGCGCGCCTCCACCGCTGGCCGCTCCGCCGCTCATGGTCGTGGTCTCGTGCGCGGAGAGCACGGCGACCCCTCTCCTGCGCGGGAAGCACGGCGAGCGGCCGAGCGCCACTGCGCCAGCCGCCAGGCGACTGAGGCGAGCGCCGAGCAGGGAGCCGCGAGCGCAGCCCGGAGCAGGGAGGAGGAGGACGGCAAGCGCAGCCTGGAGCAAGGAGGAGGACTGGAGGAGGACGGTGAGCGCAGCAAGGAGGAGGACTGGAGGAGACAATTGAGGAAGTAAGAAATCATAGTTGGGATGAGCTTTTTGAAGAATCAAAGGCCTTTTGTCTCCAACATAATATCACTATGCCGAATATGTTTAATACAATACCGATTAGAGGTCGTTCAAGGGGTCGTGGTGGTCGAATGGTAACTTACTATGAGCATTTCCATCATGGAATATTCATTGTGGTGCATGATCAAATTATTGTTGAGTTGAATAATCGCTTTGCAGAAAGATCTACTAAGTTATTAAGGTGCATTGCTTGTCTTGATCCAAAAAATTATTTCGCCAACTTCGATGAGGATAAATTAATTGAACTTGCTAGAATGTATGCTGCTAACTTCTCTCAATATGACTGTGTAGTCTTTAAGGACCAACTTCACATATTTATTGTTGATACAAGACATAATCTATCTTTTGCAAATTGTACTGACATTGCAAATCTTGCTGTGAAGATGGTTGAGACTGACAGATATACAGTTTTCCCATTGGTATATCATCTCATTAAATTGGTCTTGATTTTACCAGTAGCAACAGCAACTGTAGAAAGAGCCTTCTCGGCTATGAACATCATTAAAACTGATTTACGAAACAAGATGGACGATGAGTGAATGAATCATAGCATGGTATGCTATATTGAGCGAGATGTGTTTGCAAGTATTAAAGATGAGAAGATTTTAGAGCGTTTTCAAAGGATGAGATCACGCAAGAAACAATTTTCTCGTGCAAGTGGTAAGTTAGTTTATTTCAAATGTAATATTCATGCTCTTTGAATTTATCTATATTTTATTTTATTTTTTATGTTGTCTTTGTAGGTTCTAATTCTTGTCCTTCTATTGATGAGGAAATGGTGGGCTAGCCGCTACATTCTCCATTTAGGATCTGAGGTACTTGATGTATCTTTATTATGATACATTATGTATGATTTCATATCCTTTCTTTATTGTGATTTGTGTTGAAAACTTGAGCTCTTCAAGTATTAAGCGTTAAGCAAAATTTTCATATCAATGATACATTTATGGCATATTTTTCCTTATATCATAATATAGTTGTAGACTTGTGGTATGCTAGACTATTACTTGGTTCAAATTTAGCCTGGGGCGTGCTCCAATCCTGGATCCGCTACTGTATCGTGGGATGGGAATTAGTAGCCTAGCTTGGCGTTTAACTAATTCACTGAAAATGAGTTACATCAACAGTTGTAAGCCATTTTGAGGCACTCAAATTGATGTTAGGGCGTGTTCTTCAGCAATATAGCCAAGCGAAGGTTGTGCGGCACTTGCAATTGCCATAGCGTATTTGACAATGCCAAACCCCTTGTGTACTGCTTCTTTAATGTGAAATCTAGTTTCTGATATGGCATTTTTTTCCCAGACAGATGCAACGGGTGAGTTCTTTTAGGCTGTAGCTTATGGTTTTTGAATTCTACCTGTTTGTGAGAGATATTACAAAGAGGAAGACAGTCGTATGCGATTTTGGCTAGTACAGCTAAAATCGGCACAATGTTTACTACAATCGACTTGTAGACCCATCTTAAAAAATGTACCCGTTTAAAAGCAAATTACTGTAACTCCGTATAAAAGCAAAAAGCCTAAGCCTTTTAGAAGGCAGCTAATGGCATTTTTTCCCAGATAGATGTTGTTTAAGTTTTTTTTTACTTAACAAGTCTTTTGTCTTGTATTCTTTGTTGGTTGTTTAATTATGGCATAGGAGACAATGTCATGCATTTACCCATGGAATTTCTTTTCTTTTTTTCTTTTTTTTTTTTGCTGTAAAATTTTGTTTTACTGGCCCCATACAGTTATTGGATTAAGTTGACTACACTTCATTGGTTGCCCCTTTCGAAATTGTGTGGAGGAAATTGCACATTTTTCAGCAAGCAGCCGAAAATAATTGTGAGGAACTTATTTGTTTGAGCTTAATTTTAGCTTGTGACTAATAAGTTCTTACAAACACCATGGATTTTTCTTTGCTATAATTTTAGCTGTTAATTAAATCACATGTCTTTATGTTTCTACCAGTATGTTCTGACAATGACAGGCAATCATGTTGACAAATTCATTGTACGCCGGTGAACAACTGAACATAAATGCAAACATGTGCTGATAAGTTATTCAGTGAAAAAGTATGTGTTTGTAACGATAAGAGGCACCTTAGAATTTTGTACTGTGAACGATCATCTGTTGCAGATTGGTGTAATAATTATATACTGTTTTTTAGTCAACTGATCTGTTTAAGAACTTTAGTAGCGCTTGCTGTTGCTCCTGTGTAGCATCTCCGTCTCTCCAGTTACACGATAGAGAAAACTTCATCGTGCATGTAGTACGAAATTTTGAGTGTAATTTTTACATGCATCTTGTAACCATGCTTTGGTTATATGCCCATACACGGTTATTTTTTACTATCCTCTCAATGAACATTCCAGGTTCTCCAGCTCCTAGCGCCAACCAAGGGTTTGTGGATTCTGCCTTACCTTCATCGTCCCGTTAGTGCTGGTTTGGACAAAGTAGTTTCTTGCTGTACTTCCTGCAATGTACGTAGAGAGTCGGAGGCTTGTTCAACTGTACATCAAGTTGTGGATACGGGTAGCGTGATTGATTGCACCTTTTAACTCCGTTCTGGTTGTGCATTTGATGCCGTGCTTTCGGATAATCGAATTGACCCTAATTAACTTCAACTAGATGCATGTGTTTTAGCTCGCTCGTTGATTTGTTGAAATTTTGTGCGTTATGGTATTTCTGAGTAGAATTTTTTTCCCTTTCTATTGGAATTATGTATCTGCTCTAATGCTTGATCTTGCACATCAAGGTTGGGGTTTAGCTGTGGTAGTACGTCAGTAACAGGTGAGCCATGGCTAAAAGCCTACAAAGAAATGTCAATTGGCACTTCTTGTGGTTCGCCTGTCAGGGACAGGACAAGTACGGCATTTGCTGGTCGATCTGGCTTGTGCTATACTTTTTTGGCATTCATAGGCTCATGCTATTCTGCGTAGACACACTATTTTGCCCCTTTTTAAGAACTCTTTCCTAGTGATTATAGAGCCATAATGTCAGTTAGTTCGTAAGAGTGAGTTTGAAGCGAAAAGGATGATATTACATCTTTGATCCAGAGGTCATGAAACCATCATGATAAAGATGATGTTACATATTTGTGCTTCATCCCGTTTCTTCTTTCCACTGGGCAGTCATTATCCTATATGTAGAGTTGCAAATAGAGTGGATAATATCTATCCGATCGACTGAAGGCTCATAAAATGAATACGGAAGGTGTAAATAAGTATCCGGCACTATCCATCTTTGACTCTGACTTCAAGAAAAAATACGAAATAGTATACATGATGAGTGATATCCGTCCATATATATTAAATGCCAAGTGATATAAGTAATTTTGTTATAATTTCACTTAGGAACAAGATAACAGATAGACGGATTGCCATATCTAAACAAGGGAAAAATACTAAGTGTTCTTTCTTTAATATCTTGGTGATTAGTCTCTTCATGTTCACTCTGATAGCACATCTCACTCTGATAGCACATCTACTATTCAATATCCTGTGTAGGAATGTAAAAGAAGTGAATAATTTTTATCCGACTAACCATTCAAAGGTTTATGGAGTGAATACGGAATGAAGAGAAAGGTATCCAGCATTTTTTATATCTAACTCCAAGAAAAATATAAAATAGAATAGCGAATAAATAATATCTATTTGTATTCACTCCGATCGTATCCCTAATTATTCGTAGTTTCACATGGACCAGAAAAGTCTCGGGCCACAGACAAGTGTTAATTTGCATGGTCCCAGAAGATTCTACACTGGTCACTCGTGCAACACGACCCAAAGCCTATCACAGCCTTATATTGCGTCCAAATAATGCTCAAATGCTTAGTAGTAATCCTTGACATTTGTCTTTAAGCTGGATACTTCTTGGCGTCTGTTTCTCTTCCTTTTTTTTCACCTCTGCATCCCTGCATGTATAGGCGCAAAGGCGCACTCTTACCCCCCGGAACTCATATAAGATCCAATATTTGACGTCTCATATCCTTAAATATTTTTCGTGCTGGATCTAATCTCAATGGTCAATATTTTTTTTCATCTCTTTCCTTCTTCCACACTATAGCGGCTTCTGAACTGTGATGATATATTGCATATATAATGCAACCGGTCGGTGTATATAGAGGTGAAAACGGAGCATATAGTGGTCAAATCATATTTGTATCCATATTTTTTCTTGGATTTAAATACGAATCGGACAAATATCGAATACGAATATAGATTAGACAAATGTTAGATACGAATTCGGATTGGATTATACTCTAAATCGGATTGGATTCAAATATTTTTTATATTCCAATGGTTATCCGTGACCTCTCCTATTTTAAAACATGACACCAAATTATTTTAATATTTTAAATTGATAAATAGTTGACTCTAACATGTAATTGCATATTAAATGTTGATAGCAACAAATAAATTATTCATCTCACGTATTTGTATAATGCAGCTTCTGAAAATAGCTTTATATTTATATATTGCAACTAAATGAAAGAATGTATGGTAGATCCGGATATTATTCGGATATCCAACTCCAGATCTGTTTCACGTCATACTGAATCCATATCCAAAATCCATAGCTTTGCTAGACAAACATCAGAATGGGGATAGGGCCCCGCTAGGCTAGAGGGTGGGAACGGGGGTCGTCCTATTCCCACACGCCCCACAGGGATTGGTAAAAATTTAAAAAAATAAAATAATATATTATAGTTTTTTAATATGAGAGATTGTATTCTTTTTTTGTATATTTAGACTAAATCTTTAATCTACATGTTAGAATACATTTTTTGAAACTATATTTTCAAAAAAATATGTCTAAATAATTATAAATTAATAAATAAAATTATATTATTATTTTTTAATAATTTATTTTATATTTTAATTCCATATGATCCCCGTATGGGTCTAATCTCTGCAGGGAGCAGGAGTGGACCCCCGGCAAGGCTAACGGGGCCGTGGGGCGTCCTCGCGACCTCGCCCCGTCGCTAGGGCTGGAAACGAGCCGAGCCGAGCCGGCTCGAGCCAGGCTCGGCCGAGCTCGCTCAAAGCTGCGGCTCGGCTCGGCTCGGCTCGTTCGGAACGAGCTACGCGAGGCTCGGCTCGGCTTGGATCGCTCGGCCGAGCTACTCGCGAGCCCAACGAGCCAAAACGACTCGCCGCTGCCGGACCGAGCCAAAACGGCTCACACAGATGCCACCGAGCCAAAACGGCTTGAACAAGCCATTTTGGCTTGAACAAGCCAAAATGGCTTGAACAAGCTTGAACAAGCCATTTTGGCTTGAAGAAGCCAGAAGCTCCTGTTCCTCGCGGATCTCCTCCTTGGGCTGGACGCCGCGCCGTCAGGAGCAGCTTGGAGCGGTGGCCCGGCGCTGCTGCCTGCTAGGAAGGTGTGGAGGAGGGTTCGGACTTCGGAGCTTCCAGGCCACGCTGCCCGTGCGCTCCTCGTCGAGCTCCGCGAGCGTCCCCGGCGTCGTCATCGTCCGCTGCATCCGCCGCACGCACGAGGGCCGGGACCCGCCGCCGTCCGCGCTGGAGCCGCCCGCGCCGCCGTAGTCGAGGGCGGAGAGGTTGCCGTTGGCGAGATCAAGCAGGTTGGTGTAGGATCGGGAGAAAAGGGGAGATGGGGGGCGACCGGCGGGCGGGGAGAAACGGTGGCGGTGGATTGGGGGCGGCGGATCGGTGGATTTGGGGGCTGGTCACGACTGAGATGTGAGAATGACTGAGGAAACGGTGGATTTGGGGGCGGCTGGTCACGACTGAGATGTAAGATGTGCGAATGACTGAGGATTTGGGGGCGGCGGATCGGTGGATTGAGGAAATGAGAAAGAGGATTCGGGCCAGGGAATCAGGTGGGCTTTTCTTGCGCTGCCATGTTGTTGGCTCGATCAAGCCATCGAGCCGCTCGCGAGCAGCTCGGGCTCGGCTCGTTAATGTAACGAGCTGAAAACATGGCTTGGCTCGCTGACTTATGAGCCGAGCCCGAGCCGAGCCGAGCCGAGCTAACTTCGAGCCCGAGCAGCTCACGAGCTTCAAGCTTTTTTTCCAGCCCTACCCGTCGCCACCTCTACGTGTATATGCTAGTTATCTGCAGCCGTAACTGTAACCGTAACTTGCAGCATAAATAAATGCTGTAACGGTAACTTGCAGCATAAATAAATGCACACCAAAGCCCTCAAGCTTCCAGCACTCCTGTTAGCTGTCACTTGCCACGCCAAAAAGGCGTCATGGAAGTCGCTAGGCAAGTGTCAAATAGTACCGTAGCAGTAACACATATCACCCGACCTTGGTCCTTGCATGCATGGTACTCTTTACCACCTTGGACAATCTCGTCCACCGTGCCTGATGAGTCGCTAGCAGGACAAACTTATATGGGGACTGTCCGAACGGACGGTTCTATCCAATCGGTTCTTTATCCTGCTCTTCATTGTATATTTACCTAATATGACTCAAGAAATAGACTTCAACCGGTTCTTTATCCTTCTCTTCATTTTTATCGAGTCGCTATTTTCTCCCGGCCGCTAGCTAGATTTGGCGAGCACCTCCTCACTCGCTTCTCAAATAGCTAAGTAATTGGAATGCTAACTCAAATAGAGAGCTAAAAATAATAGCTAACCTCTTTATCCTCGGAAATAGAGAGGGAGAAATGACTAATGGGATGGAGTTGCTCTAAGGGCAGTTATCACTTGGGGACGGTCCCCCGTAGAAAAGCGTTCCTCGCTAGCATATTACTCTTTTAACGTTGGATGGTCCAATCAGAAAATCAATGGTTCGTATCACACACTTCTCACAACGTGGTTTCGGGCTCACCGTAGGATTAGCCATTGAATGGCTGGACTGCATGCCGATCTGGTCTGGATGTACAGTGGACACCATGCATCGGTCCTGTTAAACAGTTTTTACATTTTAACTTTTAGAAACCGGTTTTTAAACGAAGTGATTTTTTAAGATTATTTCTATAAGCTATTTATAGGAGTCACTTTAGACATAGTGTCTTTTCAACGTAAGTATCCTTTACTCTCTCAATCTCTCTCGCAATCAACGAAAAGTCAAAAGCCACAGTGTTATGGTTACAGACCAAATAGTGAACAATAAGACAATCTAACTAGAACCTTAGAAACCGTAGAGATAAGAGATAGAAGTATGTATTACATAAACTTGATTTTAAGAAAAATGAGCCTTCTTCACTCATAGCGTTTTAAGGCATATATTTATAGCCACTAAGAGGTTTCCTATATAAATACTCCTATATGCGTCTATAATCGCAAGAGCAATGTCGTCCTTTCTCTTATAACAGCCTTGTTGGGCTAGCCACGTGGCTACACAATTATTGGCCCTTTCAGTGTAATGGGCCGACTGGGCCAAAATAGGGGGGACCGCTTTCCCAACAGTAGCCTCTCATGGTTGAAGGGCCTCGATTTCTGTGGGCTGAGACCATGTTTAATGTTACTTGGTTCCCTTATTTCCTTCGGCCTATTGAATCGTTGTTTGTTCAAATTCCCGTCAAATTGCCATTGACCCCGTTAGCGTGTGTGACCCTCAGGACTAGGCCACACATGGCGATAGTTGGTTTTCCTGTCATGCGACACGAGCCGTCGTGCTAATTATGGCATGGCGCACATCACCTTGATTCTCGCCCCCGTGGTGTGGGCATTGAATGGCGTTGTCGTATCCTGTACTTAAGCGTCATGGCGATGCCTTTTTGCAACTATTTGCTTCCTCTTTCTCTCTCGCCTTCCTTTCACTATCTACAATCTTTTTAGTCATCATCATTTGTTCGCCGTTGAACCATTTCCAATCATCCTCATGCTATCGATGTCCTACCACTTGCGATGGTGCGTGGAAGTGACCGACGCGGCCACAGCAGCGCATCGGCTTCAACGAGCAGCCACGTTGGTGAAGACGATCGCTCCGAAGTCGCCACTGGCAAGCGATGAAAGGCGTTGGGGAAATTTAGTGGTGTGTTCGGGAACACCTTCGGCCTATCCATCGCGACGGAGGAACTGGTGGAGTCACTTGTGCGCAGTGGCAAGATCTCATCTCGTGAGGTTGTCCACCTCCCCGCTAGCAACGAGGTCATGCCATGGCCATGGGAGGGCGAGACGCTGGTGTTCATAGCCTATTTCGACACTGGGCTCCAAATCCCCGCACGCTCACTTCGTGGGCGATCTTCTTCGGCTATACGAGCTAGAGCTTCAGCAGCTGATGCCAAATGCCATCGTCCATCTTGCCGTATTTTCCTAGATGGCGCATTCAAAGGGCACTATCCCTAGCATCACCGTCTTTGCGTCCCTGCACGACGCACGATGCCAGCCGAAGCAGCTAGACTATGGTTAGTATTCTAACATGTGTGGTGTCAGCTTACAGCTCTACGTCGCTACTTCGAAGGGTTTCCCTGCAAACTCGACGCAGACAAAGTGGAAGTCTCACTAGCTGGAGCGGTGGTTCTACCAAAAATTAAGCACGGCAGTAGCCTCTGCTTCATCGGGAATATCATGGACTTTGTTTAGTCACCTCAGGTCAAGCTCGATCGGGATGACGAGACACACATTTGGAGGATCATGGCGGTTGCACTTCAGCTCAACATGCACAATTGTGTTGAGGAGTTTTGCATGCTTCGCCTATCTCTACTGGGGCGGTGATGGGACGTGAGGACCAGCCCTGCTCGGAATGATGGGTCTGATCTTCGCTAACGATACTAGCAAAGCTGACGGGTCCTGGCAAGCTTTTGCACTCCACTATGGGTGTCGTTGTCAATGAGCATTTCCTCGCCGGCTAACCACGAGTTCTTGCAGTTCTTTCGTAGGTGGAGGTAGAGCGCACAGTGGGCTGTGTTCCTGGGGCCCTACATCTTGAAGGAGCACATCCTTCAAGCATCGGCCACGTCCAGTGGTCCACGGATCAACCGCATGTGTGAAGCCTTGGGCCTCGTTATGCCTGAGCATCATGTCCCTGCTGTGAGTGGAGGCCTTTTCCCGCAGTGCGAGTGAATAGGACGATGAAGTTCGAGCCAGGTCTGCTCCCATGCATACACCGAGCTGAGGTAGATGGTGAAAAATCAGGAGAGCGCAACCCCCAAAGAGTGAGTGATAACCCCTTTGCCTTCGTCGAGACATCTCCTTGGCTGCCTTGATGGCTGTCATAGGAACTCGTGGGGGTCCGTGTCACCTTGATAAGGCTCCACTGTGGGCATCTTGAAGTCTTTCTGCCAAGCGCTCAATTGCAAGCCTATGCACGGAGGACTTGGGGTCCACCTACCGAGAGGCATTGCGGACTCCGGCGTTAGCCTCACAACTTTCTATCCCTTCTTTAGCCGCTTCCATTACTACCACAGCGGGTGCTGGCTAACTCCGACTTTCTTGCATTTTGCGCATGGCTTTGCACAGGTTCTCCAACTATCACTGTAGCATTCCGAGAATTGCCTCAAGGGGGCCTCCACCTGCGCTCGGTGCTGGAGGGAGGACGCCCTCCGCTCCCTGTGTAGTGACGGCGATGGTGTCGATGCTGGTGGAGAACACTGCTTGGGTAGTACGAACCTCAATATTTTGGTTGGCCGTCGCGGTCGGGTTCTCCATTAGCAATGCTTCCAGCTCCATCGTTGGTGCAGCTGTCGAAGAGCCATCCTCGTTACCTGTTATGGGTCAGGACACCGCTGCGCCAATGTGTCACCAAGGGGGCGGGGGACCTTAGAGAACCAGCTCCCTTGCACTTGCGGCGACGATCTCGGTGGTGGTGCTACTCTTCTGCTTAGGAGTCGACGTCGTGGTATTATTTGGCGCCATTTGTGTCCGAATGCTCTTTCTTTGGCTCACAGCTCTTATGCCGATCCCCACATACAATGCCAATTATTGTGGTTACAAATTAAACAGTGAACAATAGGGCTACGGAGAGGCCACAAAGGAGCTATGCAAAACCTTAGAAACCGTGAAGATGGGGGATACAAATTTGTATTACATAAGCTTGATTCTAAGAAAAATGAGCCCTTTCCCCTTATGGCGCTTTAAGCCATATATTTATAGTTATACAGATGTTTCTTACATAAATATCTCTTTTTGAATCTAGAAATCACAAAGGCAATGTCGTCCTTTTTCCTTATGATAATCCTCTCGGATCAATCATATGACTACACGATTATTGGATCTCTTGGTAAAACGAGCCGACTGCACAAAGGTGGGCCACTCCCCAACACACAGCATTTTTAACGGGCATATATATACTGTATTGGCACTGTATAAGTACGTGCCCGCATGGCTAACAAACGGCACTAAATTTTCTGTACGACGACGGTTGCGTTCGTAAGTGTGCGGCGGCGACGGTGTTTACTCCCTGTTCGGATCGGAGTAACACATGGTCAGCATGGCTTGCATCCGTGAGGGATGAGAGGCGATCGTTGGATGCTAAGGAAGTCACGGCCTCAGGGGAGTAATGGCGCCAAGGAAACCGCCAGCTACTAGACCAGACGCCGACGTCAGTTAATGGGGTTCGTACGTGCCAATGCAGTCACGTACGTCTCTCGACAAGACAGCGTTCACTGACACGCACATCATGCATTGTATGCACAAGCTCAAGTTTACTTGCTTGCTTGCTTCGCAAACTTTGGTGTCGTCCGAGGGGTAGAATTGATTTCCTTTGCAATCTTCGTGATGAGCTTTACATAGGCTCCAGTCGGTTGGGCTGTAAAATTGTGATTTATAGTTAAAATTATATTGTAACAGTTAAAATTTTACAATAGCTGAAAGTGGTTTATTTAACGTAATTAAATTTAAAAATTTTAAAAAGAGAAAAACATGTTAACTCATTACGGACAAAGCGAACGAATACGGGAAAAAAATTGGTAAAAAAGCTCAAAAAATTCAGAAAAAGATGAAATTTATGAATAGTAAAAAAATAAGCCAGAAACTGAAGTTGAAATGAGGAGGGCCTTAATTTGATGTTAATTTTGCTGGTAATTTTGCTGGGAACTGTTAACTTACCTAGCTAGCTACGCCTATTAGTAGCTCAACTCGGAAGACACACTAGTGAGCAAGTACAATAATGATCTTATAGCCAAACTAGTCAGCATTTTTGCTGATGTGGAGGAGAGAAGAGAGGAGAGAGATGAGAGCTTGGCTCTCATGCAAGCAACAAGCTGGGCACGGAGTGCAATGCGGTGGTGGGCCTAGATAATAAATGTATGTGAGGAGGAATAGGAAAAAGAATGTGAGACATGGTACCACATAATAATAAAAAACTTTTTGTAGATAAATTATTGTATAACTTGGCTCTTATAACTTGACTTATAGTTATAGCCAAACACTTGACTCTATTATTGGACTTGCTCTAAGTATAGAGACTATTGAGTTCAAACCCTGTATAGGGTTTAGTTACTGTTAAAGCGGGAGAGAATCCAACTAATTGGACATCATTAATTTCTTTGTTTGACACTACAAAGTTATCAAAAGTATGTTCCAAATGGGCGATTAACCGATTAGTCTGTAAAAGCTCGTCTCTCTCTTGATATCTTTGCAGTAGGGCACCACACCATATGCTAAATGTGATTCCCGTACGATGAGAAAAGCAGACAGGTCTGGCAGTGCAGAAGGTACTGCAAGACAGGTCACTGGTTTTCTTTTATAAAGGCGTAGCTAATTTGTGTATCTTCCCTGTTCTTTTGAGAAAGAAAGTAATTATGCAACAATGGTTCTGAAAGAAATTATCACAACATGGTTCTTCTAGGACCATAATTCATTGTTCTTTTTTGCTCGAGGAGATGAAAGATGTTAGGTTGTTTTTTTTTCACTCGTATTTGTCCTACATTAACATGCACATTGCTTCACTGCGTTAATTGGAAGGACCACCGTTCTGTGAAGTAGATAGAACCGTTGGGTACGTGACCAGTTCCAAAAGCACTTGATCACGATCTTCATCTTGTCTGGTAACAAGTGTCTGTGTGTGGTCTAAGCTGGACAATGTACTGGTACTGCAAGTACCCAAGCTGGTTGTTCGATGGCATTTATTTCACAAGCTACGTTGCATGTAGATAAAGAAAAAATCTCGCAAACATCAGAGCACTCCGTAGTCTGTAGTCTGCTCTGTAGAGCTCAAGGTTCCCGGGCAAATAATTGTGTGCAGTGTCTTTGCATTTTGTGTTCATCTTTTTTTAACTGAGGCCGCTCCAACGTACTACTGTCAGCTTCTGGCTGTAACAGTTATTAGTTTTTTTAATCATTTAATTAAAAATAAAAATAAAAATATCGTTATATCATCACAGATATTACAATGAATAAGAGAACAAAAACATCAAAAAAGTTGAAATTAAGAAATTAACGTGTTTTAAATGATTTTTAACTCCTAAAAACTAGAAGCTAGAAGCTTTTAAACCTTCTTCCATGCCAGGAATGGAAGCCGTGCTTTGATTTTTGCTCCCGTTGCCCTTATCTTTAAGCAAAGCAGACATGAAACTGCCCCTGGTGCAAAAGCAGTGAAAGGATCTACCTACGAATCCAAGAAAAGAAGGGAAAGCACAAGAAAAAAAGAAAGGCTATGTTCATCATACTAAATGAATTTAAGTGTTGGGAAAAAAGGTCATATGAGGTTCTCACTAGAAAAAGGTTCATTTGGAGGGTAGGAGTGGGAGCATATAGGGTGGAAACTACCTGAGTATTGAAAATTTATAAACTTTGTTGCAGCCCTTGTATCGATTGTTGTAATAATGAGTGTTTGATTTTGTTGTAACATTTAATCTCAAAAATTTTGTAACAACCTTAACTTTGTTGTAATCCTTTTGTTAATTGTTGAAAAGAGTATATTATACTTTATAACAAAATCAAAAACTGTTTGCAATAATGATAAAAGAAAACTATAACAAAGTTTTCAATACTTAAGATGATTTTCACCCTATACGCCACCAAACATCACCTTAACTCTTACCGTGCAATAATAGCATCATGTCGTAAGTCCTAACGACTACTACTTGTGTACGTTCCAGGACTGGCTTATCAGTAGGTGTTAGAAAAACAAAGATCGTGAAGTAAATCATTACAAGCCCAAGCAATGGCAAACGGCAACATCATTCTCAAAGTTGGAGCCATCAAGATGATTGTAGCGATCAAGTGATCGAACTAGAAAAAGAAATAAAGAAGAGAAAAGTGATTTAGCTCTGGGAAACTATTGAGGTCTACGTATTTGCAGACGTGGTCATAAACGACTTATGACCACGGCGATCAAGCGGAGGTGTCCACAGGAGCAGCAGACATGGTCGTAAGCGAATTATGACCACGATCACAGAGCGAGAAGACATAGTCGTAAGCGACTACAGCGAAAAGATGTGATCGTAAAGGAATTACAACTACGGTTGTGAAGCAGCTAACGTGGTCATAAGGGTTACGACAACGGTAGTCAATTAAGCCTTCAACATGGTCGACAGAATCAGAGCGTGGTCGTAATCGAGTAACGACTACGTTGATTGACCGTGGTCGAAGGAAGTACAGTGTAGTGGCGGTGCACGTAGTCATAACCTCAGCTGAAGTTACGACTATGTAGTCGGAGCTAGGATGCGTGATCGAAATGATCATAACATGATCATAACGACTGTTAGGATGGTCGAAGAAATAACGGAGTGATTGTAATGACTGTCAATGTGGTTACAGTGACTGCAATGTAACCGTACGACTGCAGTGAATGATCTCAGACTTCAACAACTACTATAAAGAGAGTGTGTGGAGAAACAGAGCACTGGCTGGCACTCTTCTGTCCTTTGCCTGCTACCCATTTCCAGCTCAACCTTTGGAGACACCAGTACACCACTAGTCCGTTGCTCCAGCTGCCTCAGGTTCTGCACTTCTGCTTCTGCCAGTACCGCCCGCGTGATGTGCATCGCTTCTACTAGTGTACAAGTAGTAGTAGTAGTGGTAGTAGTACCAGAGGTGTATGACAAGAAACAAAGAGTTTACCTTCTTGTTCATCAATGATCCGAGGAAGGTTTTCTTGACCACTTCATCGATGTTTCAGTTGCTAAAAGGTAAGGTTCCCTTAATTTGTTGTTTAGTTTCTTGTAAAGTAGTAAGCTTGGCGCCGAGTGGTACTTAACACGCTGGTTTTGTGTTGCTCTTGACAGTTCTTGAAGGAAGGAAGCAAGTATTGTCAGGTTCTTGCAACCGGTAGCAACAGTGTTCTTTCAAGTTCTCCAGTACTTTGTTGGTTAGGGATGGGAGGAACTAATAGTCTACTGCCCAGATCTTTGTGAGAAATTTGGATGCCATTTTTCACATTGTTTTTCTGGTCACCAGTAGCTTTCTCAGGCAGCTTTGCTTATCCTTTTTTTTATTTGCTCTAAACCTCTGAATTTTAGTAGTAGCCATCTCTTCTCTCTTCACCTTCTACGCAAGTTTCTTGATCTAATTCTCGTCTCTGTTCTTGATCAAGAAACGAAAAAGAGCTGACTAGTTTTGCTTCCTAATCATATTTTCTCGTCCTTGCCACCACATCAAATCTTGACTCTACTGCTGGTGGTACTGTCCTTGATCACAAAAAGGAGAAAGAATCGCCAAAATTTAGTTTAGGCAGTACAACTTCGTTGTTCATCTTTTCTGCTCATCCTGTTAATAATTGTCAAGAAGCAGATTGAAGTCTCCAATGGCTAGTCCAAGCCATCTCCTGCTCATCTTCTTGTCAGTGTTGCTTGCATTGCTCCCAGAAACCACGCAGCTGCAGCCCTCCCAGACATGGACTCTGTTCAAGATCCAGCAGCTCCTGAACCACCCCCCGATGCTCAGCCACTGGCGCCGCACCACGGACTTCTGCGGCGGCGGCGGCACCATGGCCCCCTCGTCCACCGTCGTGTGCTACGGGGACACCGTGACGCAGCTGCACATCGCCGGCGCCAAGGGCGCCCCTCCCCTCCCCATGAACTTCTCCATCGGCGCCTTCGTCACGACGCTGTCCAGGCTCCCGGACCTCAAGGTGCTCACGCTGTCCGGCCTCGGCCTCTGGGGCCCGTTGCCCGGCAAGATTGGCCGGCTCTCGTCGCTGGAGATCGTCAACATGAGCGGCAACTACCTGTACGGCGATATCCCGAGAGGGTTGTCGCGGCTCGGGAGCTTACAAACTCTGATTCTTGACAACAACATAATGAGCGGCGAGGTGCCTGAGTGGATCGGCGCGCTGCCATTGCTGGCCGTGCTGAGCTTGAGGAACAACTCGCTGGAAAGCGCCGTGCCGGAGTCCTTCGGGAGCATGTCATCGCTAAGGTCGCTCGTGCTCGCGTCGAACAACCTGTCAGGGAACCTGCCGGACATGAGCGGCCTGACGAACCTCCAGGTGATCGATGTCGGCGGCAACTCGCTCGGGCCGGCGTTCCCGAGGCTGGGCAGGAAGGTGGTGACGGTGGTGCTGAGCCGGAACAGGTTCAGCGACGGCCTGCCCGCCAAGCTGAGCTCTTTCTACCTGCTGGAGCGGCTGGACCTGTCGTGGAACAGGTTTGTCGGGCCGTTCATGCCAGCTTTGCTGTCCCTACCATCCATCCAGTACCTGAACATCGCCGGGAACAGGTTCACCGGCATGCTGTCCGACAAGGTGCCGTGCGGCGACAACCTCCGGTTCGTCAACCTGTCGTCGAACCTCCTGATGGGGAGTGTGCCTACTTGCTTGAGGCCGGACGGGAAGCCGGCGCCGGTGGTGCTCTCGTCGGCCAATTGTTTGGACAAGAGTGATGGTTCACAGCACCCGACACCGTTCTGTCAGAACCAAGCCTTTGCCGTGGGGATAGTTCCTGGCAAAGAGAGGAAGAGAATTGGCAGGCAGGCCAGCTTCGTCGCCGGCATTGTAATGGCGGTTCTCGTCGCCATTTCGCTTGTCGGCATCATGACCTTCTTCGCCGTGAGGAAGGTGACCATGGAAGGTGCGAAGGCAAGGCCTCCAGCGACATTGGTGGAAGAACATGTTTCTAGCGCCTACCCTTCCAAGATGTTCGCCGACGCACGTATGATCTCACTGACCGATCTCTGCATTTCATTTCTTGAGAGATCAAAACTTGATGTCAAAGTCGCTAACTTTTGCTTGCCTATTGGTGTTTGGAACAAAAAAGGCTACATATCACAGACAGTGAAGCTGGGAGCTCTGGGGATCCCACCATACAGATCATTTTCTTTGGTCGAGCTCGAAGCAGCGACTGATAACTTTGAGAACTCTTCCCTACTGGGTCAAGATGCCCATGGCGAGGTATAGCGTCGTCTTCTCCATTGATCAATTCACAGCTTGTTCAGAATTGGGGCAACTGACATGTTCTGGTTCTGCCCATGAGTTCATCATGTTTTCATGTGATTTAAAGGGTGTCTTTTTTTTTCAGCTGTATCTGGGAAAACTAAGCAATGGCGCCCCAGTGACAATCAGGAGTCTGAAGGTTAAGAGGGGCCAGACTTCCCAAAGCTTGAACCGTCACATTGAAACAATATCTAGGCTCAGACATCGGCACTTGGTCAGCGCTCTAGGGCACTGCTTTGAATATGATCTTGACAATTCCACTGTAACCCAATTGTACCTCGTGTTCGAGTACGTGCAAAATGGGAACCTAAGGAGCAGGATTTCGCGTATGTTGTCAGTTCTCCTCTCCTTCATTTCACTTACTCTGAAAATCCAATCACTGACAGTTATGTTGCATTCTGAACTGTTTCTCACCAGAAGGAACTGAAGGGCGGAAGCTTACCTGGGTGCAGAGAATATCAGCTGCCATCGGAGTCGCAAAGGGCATTCAGTTCTTGCATGGAGGGATGATACCTGGTCTGTTTGGAAACAACCTGAAGATCAACAACATTCTTCTAGACCAGAATCATGTCGCTAAAATAGGCAGCTACAATATCCCAATCCTAGGAGAGGCTACGAAACCTGAGGCAGGAGCTGGAGGCAAGCACCAAACTGATAGGTACGTACAAGTTACAAGAACTAGACCATATTTGACGGTTGAAACTTCAACCTTCTGATGTTATCATCGAGCAGTTTCATACTTTCTATCAGTACAACTGATAACACCACTGTTTTTTTTCCAAATGTTACTTTGCAGTACAATGCTCGGCGATAAGACTGATATCTTTGATTTTGGGGTAATCCTACTTGAGGTTGTGTCTGGAAAGCCGATCACATCCATATATGAAGTGGAAATATTGAAAGAACTGGTATGTATGATTCACCTGAGCTTGTGTACCTGACAATGCCAACTTTTGTGAACTTATCCAGTGTAGTACACAACACTGTCGCCTGAATCTCACTGTGTTGCAGCTGCTATGGGCAATTGCCGACGAGGACCGGGCCAGGAAGAGGAGCTTTGTAGACCCGGCGGTGAGCAAGGGGTGTTCAGATGAATCACTGAAAACGGTCATAGAGATCTGCCTGAGGTGCCTGGCCAAGGAAGCGGCGCAGCGCCCGTCGATCGAGGACGTGCTCTGGAACCTCCAATTCGCCACCCAGGTGCAGGATGACTGGGAGGGGGACATCCGGAGCAGCGAGGGGTCGCCGTCGTCCTCCCGGGTCACCAGGTCCTCGAGATTTAGCAGATAGATAATCAGGTGTTTTCTCCCATCCAATCATCCATCATGTGATCATCATATACCTAAACCATGATCGTGCTGCTCAGTTAGATTATGCAATGACTCGTTCCATTTTCTTGGGCCTGTAGGTCTGGCAGTGCTGTGAGATTTCTTGGATGATCAATGTGCCTGAATGCTGCATCTGAAAATGGAATTTTTGCGACAGCCTACATTATCTGCAGGCTGCAGCTGGAGAAGCACAAACTACTACTGTTATCTTTGTTTTGTCACTGTAGAGCTTTTTTTCCCCTTTCCTTACTGTTTTGCTATCTGAATCCTTGATCTCAGAAGCGCCTTTCGTTTGTTTTCCTCTAGGCTTACAATAACGCTGTGCTGTGCAAGCACCTGTACCGTTGTCAACAGCAAAGCCTGTTTCTACCAACGCTCATCTCATAATTACGTGATCATTATAAAACTACTACCATTTATCTCAAGCACAGGATCAACAACCATCTCGTGATCATCTCGTGACCGAGCGTTAGTACGGCGAGAAAGCAACAAGGACTAAGAAGGTCGGTGTGTTCTTTTAGGCTATACCTTTTGATTTACAGCTTTTAAACTGTCTGTTGACGCGAGAGAGTACAAAGAGAGACAGTCGTATATAATTTTAGTCAGCATAGTTAAAGTCGGTACACTGTCTACTACAATCGACTTGTAAACTCTATTTTGAAAAGATATGCTGTTTAAAAGACAGTTACTGTTTTAATAGATAAAAGTTTGAAACCCAAAAGAACCCAACATCCTAGCAACCACTTCTCCGCTAGTATAACTCTACATAAGCGTCAATGCCATGATTCATCAAATAGGCCACCACTACATTTGGGAGACCAGCAGGACAAGCAGGGGATCGAGCACAGGAACACAACCACTGAAGATTTTTAATGTTTTAGAGGATAGTACAGGCCGGCAAAGCCAGAATTGCAGATGTTTTGGCATTGCTTATTGCAGAATCTCGCGACGCTGACACGCCCCTCAGTCGGCTGTCCAGCTTTGCTCCACGATCTCGCGGACTTTGCGGTTGTACTCGCGCTTGTTCTCGCTGAACAGTCTTGCTGCTTCAGAGTTTGCAGGAGAATTTGGGTTTGGGTCACAGAGCAGGGACTGCAGAGCAAAGCACAACACAAGTAACTAAGTTTGGCATGTGGATGCTGTCAGGGAGACATAACCCATGGCCCCCCAGGCCATTATTTTAGCAGTAAATGTTAGGCAAATAATCCGTACATCCACCATGAAAAAGAGGAAAGGATCTAGTTGGCATGCCTTAATCAAACTTTAGGATGCTGCATCGTTGATAACAGCTTATTGGTGGCATGGTACCTATATGGCAGGTGGTTTGGTAAACATAACTACTGCCAATAAAATATTCATCTAACATTGGTGGGTGCAAATTATGTCAAGTTACAGAAGAACATCCTTTTTTCTTCCTTGGCATCCTTGCTATTATGGGAAACAGAACGGGATTTACTTCTAGACCAATGAATGACAGCAATACAAAATCTTTGTGAACTTTCTACTAGGTATTGATGGTTGTAATCGAGTGAACAACGAGCAATAGAATGTAGTAGAACAAATGAAGCTATCAAAGCAATTCAATACGCTCAGAGATGATCTAGATGATACCTGAATAGAGGTCAATATTGCAGCAACATCATATATAGGGCTCCACTGGTTCTGCAGGATATCCAAGCAGATGCTTCCATCTGCGTAAACTGAATGGACAATAACAACATTAATTTGTGCAGACTTTCAAGACTTCAATATCTGAGAATAATTTAATTATTTGAAAATATAATCAAATGATTGAAAAAGCAGTCTTAAAGAGAACATACTGTTTGGGTGAAACATCCTCGAGACAAACCGAACAGTTGGTGGCTTGTTGGGATAATCTTCTATAAATTGCAGCGTCAGCTTGAACGTGCCTATAAATGTGACACAATCAAATGTTAGTGGACCTACGATTACTAATTTAGCACCATTATTTTGTTTTGAAGCTACATATACAGAAGATGAGTGTAGCGGAGATGAAAATGTTACGGTGAATCTGTGGTCATATAAGACGGGGTCGAATCTGTAATGATGATATACGTGATAGGGTAGGGGTAGCAGCCATTGAAGAGAAATTTGTCCAACATTGCTCGAGATGCTTTGGACATCTTCAATAGAGGCTTTCTAAAGCATCGGTACGTAGTGGAATTTAAGACGCACCGAAATCGTAACAAGAGATATAGGTTAACCAAGACTGGCGTGGACGGAAGTAGTTAAAAGAGACATGAGGGATTGGAATGTGTCCAAAGAATTAACTTTGGATAGTAGCCTATGGAAGTTAGCGATCCACGTGTCGGAACTATAGCATAAGAAGAAGGTTTAGGGGGCGATGTTTTAGAATCTCGGTTCAGATGGCAGGATATACGGCTTAGGGTTTTGGCCTTGTAGGTTTTGTTACAACTCTCGTTTCTTTGACCTTAAGAAGGTTTCATTTCTAGCCTATTTCAACTTGTTTGGGACAAAAAACTTTGTTGTTGTGTTGCATTTTGTTCTGAAGCAATCTAAGGATGCAATGCAAGCCATACTTTATTGGTGCCATGAATCACGCTTGTTGTGTTACATCATGAAGAAAATTTCCCGATACAAATGATTTATCTGACTACACAAGGTTGCAAATCTTAACAGACCAAAATGAAGGTATATAATCACATGAACATCAGAGTAGGTTCATAGTTTTATACTTAATCATCCTAGTCCCATACGACTGAGGTTTTAGTCTTGAAGGCAAAATATGGATACAAACTAAATATCACCAAATACTAAAAGTGTCTTTCCTGTATCACATAATCCTATATCCTGGCACAGTTTTATTCCAAACAAACAATAGCCCACCAAATGAAGCTGCCAACTAATTACTACAGCCCTATCTAAGTATCTCTCAAAAGTCCAAATCGACCTATCCTCTAGAGAAATTAACTATGGATTAATCCCACCCAACAGAAATACTTTATTTCCATGCTGATGAATGATGACAATTGTGTTACGATATCAAATAAATTCCAAGCATTAATTCAACAGGTACCTACTCCAAAATCAATAGACAGCGTGGCCCCATTTAAAATGAGGCATGCACCCATTCCCGCTCATATGATTGCTAGTTAGCCACATCGCATATCCTGTGACTAACACTATGACTAAACAAGTAATTGCCAGCAATTCACTAAGGGTGTGTTTGGTTCGGGGATGGAGGTTGTATCGTATATCCTGATTGAGTGGATGCAGGCTGAGTGGAATCGTATTTCAGAAAAAGAAGATGTTTGGTGAGGTTGCATGAGCAGATGCAAAAAAACTGAGATGTTGTTTGGTTGCCTGTATGAGCGGATGCAGTCTACCAAACCTGATAGGTGACAGTGAGACCGCATAAGATACATCTGCATCAACCCATCCAGGATGGCCAGTGAAGCTCATTTTGAGCGTATCCACCCATCCAGGATGAGGGCGTATTTTTGCATCCGCTCATGCAGGCTGCATCCACTCATACAGGCAGTCAAACAGTCTCTTTCTCAGATTATACGGATCGACCCAGCCAGGACGAAGGAGATTCAGGCAACCAAACACACCCTAAAAAAAGTTCCAACAACTGCAGCAAGCGGTTCCAATGGAAGTCAATAAGTCTTCCTCAATTTATTATTCCAAAGTGCTATGGAGCATGTTCTTTTATAGGATGTATGCTGATTGCAGATGATTTCAGGTGTGTTTGTTAGTATGCCAAACTGTACATTTAAAGAAACAGATAACTACTTTTCGACTTTAAAGTACGCATTTACTTGTTAGAACGTGTGCATTTGTTGGCTAAAAATGTATACACTCATAATTGCCTAAACAGTTTGAATCATCCCAATCACACACTTTTTCATTAGCTTGCGACAGCCCTTAGCATTAAAGTGCCAAACAAACGCGTGAGGAGATCTAGCTCTTTACCTTTTCAGTAAACAACAATGCATCACAGATGAGATGACATAACTGTAAGTTTCCTAAATCAGGAAAAACACTAAGGGCTTGTTTGGGAGGCCCATTCCCAGCCGGCTGGGAATAGGCCTCCCAAACAAGGCCTAAAATGGAAGCAAAATGAAGCGCAAGACTTAGCTAGGCACTAGGCATGTTGCTCTTTCGCTGTCAGGGGGCAAACGGTTCTTGTACACCCTATTTCTTTACATCTACACCTTTCAGATGCGAAATCAAAGTAGAAAGATAGCACGTTTTCACAGAATTACAGATTAAAACTAGGCATAACCTAGCACGTTTTCACAGAATTACAGATTAAAACTAGGCATAACCTAGCACGTTTTCACAGAATTACAGATTAAAACTAGGCATAACCTATAGTCCCAATTTACCAATCACCGAGCAAGAAAACTAGCAGTATGCAAACACTAGGAACCGAGCAACTATACGGATCAAAAGAAACAGACTGAAATGAGAAATCGAACTTGCTCACCTCCATCCCACGGCGTGTCATCCGGCCTGCACACCATAAGCGAACGGCGTCAGCACCAAATTAACCCAACCCAGCAAGGAAACCCGGTAAAAACAGAGGGGAAATCGCAACTCTACGAGATCCTCCAAGCTCTCCAAAACCCAGCGAGAATCACAGGGCGGCGTGGTTACCCGAAGATGACGGCGTTCCAGAGCATGATGTTGTTGTCGTGGGGCGCGCCGCTGATGCCGGCGGGCGGGTCCTGCTGCAGCCGCTTGAAGTCCCGCATCAGCCGCTTCCTCGCCGGCGTCGACATCTCCGCTCCCTCGGCCCGGTACCGATCCCTCTCGCTCCCGCCACGCGCGCTGCGCCGCGCCCGCCTCCCCTCCCCTCTCGCTGGGTTCTGGTAGGAAGAAGCTTCGGAGCGAGAGGGAGGCGAGCGGGTAGGGAAGTGGGTTGGGAGGACGCGGGTGCGAAAAGGCAAATGATATATACACGCCACTGCACTGACTCTGGGTCCCACCTAGAAGTTAGACCCATCTGTCGGTGGGCAGCATGCTGCTGGGCGAAACCCGCTTTGTTCGTACGCGAGGCGGTGCTGATGCCCGTGATCCACGTAGGAAAGTGTTCACGGGGCCCCACTTGTCGGTACCGGCGGTGGTGGGCTCGGATTCCATGATTAGGAGGTGGACGGTGCGAAAGGTAGTGGGCTGGTGGGGCCGGGAGGGATTGGCGGCAGCCGAGGCAGAAAAAATTCTACTGTGTAACCGTGTATAATAGAGTTTGTGTAATAAGTGAATAAGGCGACGACACGTGACAAAAACCTGTAGCATCTGTTTCTAAAATATTTTTTTGTGCAATCTGGTACTGTAGCACTAAATTGAAATGTTATTTTTTTTTGTATGAACTACAGCACTACTATAGTGCATCAATACACAATTTCGTTTTTTTTCCAGCTCATGAACGACGCCTCATCAGTGTCGTCCTTACCGGCCTTTTTTTTCTTGTTTGTTTTTAGTTTTTATCCTGGCCGTAGGAAAATAGTATAAGGAGTGGATTCCTGCCAGCTTTCTCTTGATATGACATGATCGACAACTTCCATTCGATCCTTTCTGTGGATTCCATTTTGTGTGTGTTAGTGTGGCTTCTCTTCATTGTCAAAAGAGAGTGGTTCCAATTTCGTTTCTGACATTTTTTTTGGATTTAAAATGGACAAGAGCCTAACCTGGCTTAATAATCAGGCACCATACCGCTTGCTATCATGCTTACAACATGATTGTGTTCCCGTTGACAGATGAATGGGAAGCGCTCCTGGTCACGAAAAAGAGTCATCATGTATGGTAGGAAAATATGTCAACGTTCCTCTCAATGGTAAGCCAAGAGGATTTGTTCCCCTCAATACGTAGAGGTTTTCTATACCAAACAGTTTTTGTCTTTTAACTTCTAATTTTTAAAACTTAAAAATAATTTAGAACGTATTAATTTTTAACACGTTTTTTTCTCTTTTTTTCTTTTTATTTTTATTGTCTATAGAGATATAATGGTGTAATTTTGCTTCAGTATCTAACTTTCAAACAGAGTATTTTCTCAAGACGAAGTTTACAAGTTAATTGTAGTACACGTTAAAAAGCTCAACATCTGTATCAACCAAAATCGTAAGTGAATATCTTTCTCTCCATAATCTCTGTCGCAAATAGCTAAAATTTAAAAATTTCAGTCAAAAGCCATAAGCCGTATCCATATCCGCTGACAAGCCTAATCGAAGGTTGTAATGTTTGTTTGGTTGTACGAGCCTATACATGTACCGATGTACCTCCCGAGTATGCAATGCAAAGCAGTTGCAAACCTGTAATTTCTCAATTTATCTATAGCCCAACCAATAATCAACCTCAGTACCCTTGGGTATTCTCCTCCGTGACCCTTCCTCTCCAGTGCCGTCTCCCCTCTCTACCTCTCACCTTCGCCTTGCTGCCGCTGGAGCACACCGCCGCCGGAGGCTCGTGCGAGTGCTAGGAAGGCGCGGCGGGCTCTCGCTGGATCCGGCGCGCTTCGATCCGGGAGGTGGGTTTGCGGTGGCCGGGTTCTGTGGAGGTCGCCGGCGAGGCGGCGTGCGCGTAGCGGTGGTCGGGCCGGAGACGAGTGGGCGACTCTTTCTCTCTCGGCGCTCAGCCGCCTCTCCCCACCCGTGCCTCTCCCCTTCGCCTTGACGCCATCGAGCGCGCGCCGCCGAGGCGCGGCCCTATGGAGGTCGCCGTGGAGGAAGCGCCCGATGGGCGCCCGTCCGCGCGGCTTTGCTCGCCTCGTCGGTGATGCTGCCGGTGGTCGCCGAAGTGCCGGTGTGGAAGCGGGTGGCGCGGCCGACGTGGTGGCGGCGGCGGCGGGATCGTGGCGGGCGGTCGGCGGCGCCGATCGGGCGCCGCTACGGATCTGGCTCGCGCGACACGCCACGGCCGCCACGCCGAGGCCGCCGAGGCGTTCTCTGGATGGACGAGTTTCATGTGCCGCCCCCGCCTTCGTCTACGATGTCGTCCTCAAGGTCCTCGCCGAATGCGGTGTCATCCTCCTCGGTTTGGCGCCAGAGAACCGGAGGGTGGTGTCGGTGCTGCGCGCCAGCGTGGTCACGTACAATGTGCTCATGGGCGGCCGTGCAAGCGTGGCATGTCGGGGGTTGCGCTCAAGATGTTCATCGAAATGCTCAAGAAGAGATCGTGCCCAGCGTGAAGATTTACGCGGTTCTGCTCTCGTCCCTGTGTAAGGCAGGGAAGATTGAGGATACTAGGCGGATGATGCGGTCATTGAAGGAGAAGGGTGCCGCACGGACGAGGCAACGATTTGAGCGGCCGTGCAAGTCACAATCGCAGCCGCACTGGATTTCCTCACCGGCGCGCTTGGATCCGTGCGTGGGAGGTTTATTCTCTGGATCTGCTCAGTGGTGGCACATAGGCGTCGCTTTGTGGATTCTTCAGTGGCGAAAATTGCAGGGAGCGGCTCGTCGTAGAGTTCAAGGGTGGCTATGCCATGGCCTTGAGGCTCGCAGGTCCCTGGTGTGTTGGTGGCGGTTTATTGGGTGAGTGGGTAATACGTGGGGTGCTGTGGAGGTGCTGGCGAAAACCTTACCGGTGATCTTACCGGTGTCGACAACGATGACGCCTTCGGGCGCCATTTTCCTTCCTGGAGGTGTTGTCATGATGCTCCATAGCCCTCTTGTTTACTGATCTCCAGGTGAAAACCTTGCCTCGGTGAGGCGGGCGGCGTTGGCGACTCTCGTCGCTTCCTTGGAGGCGTCGTCTCGGAGGTCCTTCTTCACGCACAGTACACCAAAGGTTGGAGGACACGGTCGGTTGAGGATAGGGATTTGATTGAAAGCAAGGACGGAGAAGAAGTTATGAAGCTTAGTCTTTCTAGCTTTTTTTTATAATCTTTATGCTATATTTCTTGTTGTTTTATGCTCCTCAGTTTTTGAGGATTCGAGCCTAAGAACTTATGTATCTGTTGGCTGTATATATTCCTCGTGGATATAGAGGCCGGATGTTATATCCTTTATCTAAAAAAATAATCAAGCTCAGTTTTTGTTTGTGTGGTACGAGTTTATTTCGCTTTGAATTCTGAACTAGGTCTGCCCTAGCCAAAGCCCGAACCATGGGAGCTGCGCTCGAACATTGTGAGATGGCCCAAGTGCGACCTTGGGCCAGGCCGGCAAGCTGCGGAGGCAATTACCTCACCTCTTCCCCTCCGGGTGAAACCGGAGAAGATATTTCCAGGATATTTTCGCGGTGGAGTGGGCGGTCCGGTTCAAATTTGCAGGCGTCACGTCGCCAACTCGCTATGTCCAAACCAAATCCGGCTCCTCTCCCCTCTCTTCCCCGCACCGCACCCTATCCTCCCACCACGCCACCTCCCGCCTCCGACCACCACACCGGCAAGTTCGGCGCGGCGCTCTACCCCACACTGCGCGCCGCCCCATGGCCGCCGCGCTCGCGAGCTCACCCCTCGTCCACCTCACGGCCTCCCGCCTCCGCTTCCCCAGCCCCAGGGCCTCCGCACCCGCCTCGACCAGCTCGCAGTGGGGCTGTTCGAGGGGCGTGTGCTTGGACTGGAGGCCGAAGGTGGGGCTGAGGGCCCTGAGGCGGTTAGACCGGCTACGGTGCTCCTCCATCGACGGGGGCGGAGAGGACGGGGAGAAGCGGAGCGAGGAGGCGGCGGCGGCATCCGAGGCGAAGGTGGGCGCCGCAGAGGAGCTGGGTTCCGAGCGGAGCCGGTCGGGGAGCTTATCCTCGTCTTCATCGTCCGGGGTAAAGTTTATAGTGGATTGCTTAATTGTTTGTGGATTCGTTTGTCCGAGGATACCGAGCCATTGAGCATTTCGATGGAGTACTGGAGTAGGAGATGTAGTTGTGCTTTCGGGTAGGTAGGGAGCGGGCGCCTTGTATTGGGTGCAAAATGCCGTGTTGCATTGTGATGAACATAGTAGGGCTGGAATGAGAGGAAGAACTGTGAGCTATTAGAGTCGCGCACGTTAAGGATATTATTAGTCAGTTACCCGTTGTCGATTCAAAAGGGGATTAATTTCCCGGATGAATCGTTGTGATTAGTGATTAAAATGTTGTGTCAGTATGACTATGCTAGTACAGAAGTATCATTTTAATGTTGATATGGTAGGCCGCACGACATTCAGTAGTGAGAAATGAGAGGAGGGAACCGCAGTGTGTTTGCTCTGGTGGTCAGCCCAGTGCCAATGTATCCAGCTAAAGTTACCCTTCGCTCTATATTCTGGCACTGCATGTTGGGTTGTTAGATGAAATTCTACCTAAATGATGAATCTTACTGTGTCTCTCTGGTATATTTAACAACAGCTGTATCATATGTGTATGTCTATTAGTTTGTTTAGCCTTTGTTGGCTGCAAGGTCCAATGAATAACTAATAAGACATAGATCCACATTCCTTTTAATATGTGCAGCATATATGTTTTAGTACTATGAGCATTGCTGATTCTTTTCTCAAACATATTTTGTAACATCTCTGCTTGCGCAGACTCCTGGTGTTTCGAACAAGCTGCCACTTTTGAGCTTCAGTGTTGATAATATTGACACAGTTAAACTGTTGGAACTCCTAGGCCCAGAAAAGGTTGATCCAGCTGATGTCAAGGCTATTAAGGATAAGCTTTTTGGCTACACAACATTCTGGTTGACAAGAGAAGAATCTTTTGGTGATCTTGGGGAAGGAGTCCTTTTTATTGGGAATCTCCGAGGGAAGAGAGAGGAAATCTTTGCAAAACTTCAACGGCATCTACGTGAACTTACAGGTGACAAATACAATCTTTTTATGGTGGAGGAGCCCAATTCAGAAGGTGAAGACCCACGTGGGGGACCACGTGCTAGTTTTGGTTTGCTTAGAAAAGAAGTTTCTGAGCCTGGACCTACTACCCTGTGGCAATACGTCATTTCGCTGTTACTTTTCCTCCTCACTGTATTCTCCTGTGTTGAGTTAGGAATTGCATCAAAGGTATGTTTGCCTTACTTTTCGGTTGTTATATGCTACCACATCTTAATACCCTTCTATGCCAATTTGCTAATAAATTTTAAGCTCTGTGCAGATTAGCAGTCTTCCACCAGAAGTCGTTACATATTTTACTGATCCAAACGCTACTGGACCCCCGCCTGATATGCAACTTTTACTGCCATTTGTGGAATCAGCTTTGCCAGTGGCTTATGGTGTCTTGGCTATCCAACTATTTCATGTAATTCACACCCTATATTTGTTGAGCATCTATTTGTCTTCTAGCCTTTTAACTCTTAAAGAATCTATTTGAACTAGAATGCACCTTTTAGATCAGTCCAATCTTCAGGATATAAATTGAACTAAATTTTCCTTCTGTGTTCCAATTTGTTTCGAAAAAATTTCAGAATTAAATTGACTTCACAGATTTTATTTGTCGTACAGATTTTTTTTGCTGTCATATAAAGTATGGGGCTAGGGGCTAAGTGCATCTATCTTATTGAATTGCCTTGGTTCAGAGTTACTGTTCAACTAATTATAATGCTGAAATCATGTTTACATAAAGGTCTGTATAAAGACTCAAAACTGAATTAGTGCTATATGACTTAGTCATGGTTGTCACGACGGAGTCGGTGACCACGGCGAGTGAGGAGCGCCTGGACGCCATGGCGACGTCTAGGCAAGTCGCCGCGCTATACGTGCACGTATGTATAGTTGTATACTCAGTAACTCATACTTTGCATCGCCGACTTATATCTGTCAACTCCTCTCCCCTCCTCTCTCTCTCTCCCGCACTCTCTCCCCGCCGCCTCCTCCGGTCCTCCCCCTGCCGCCTCACCTCCTCCGCCCCCCGCTGCCTCCCCTCCCTGCTACCGCCTCCTCCCTCCAAGTCACGGCGAATGTCCATGGCATCCACCCAGCTCCGCCGCGACACCTAAGCGATGCCATAACAACCGTGAACTTAGTCGTGTAGTTTGTTAATTTAAAGCAAACTATCAAATTGATAAGTTGTGATGTGAGCAATTGCATGTTAACCTCAAGTGGGGCAGACAGCGATCTCAGAGGATCCTTTAATCCTATAAGGCTGTTGTTTGAACTGCTATTTCATGAAGCCCCTTTGTTTGTAATTGTTTTAACATGAACCACCTGTGAGGCTGTTGTTTGAACTGCTATTTCATGAAGCCCCTTTGTTTGTGATTGTTTTAACCTGAACACTATGTTGCATCCTGTGTGCAGGAAGTTGGACACGTTTTGGCAGCACTTCCCAAAAAGGTGAAGCTGAGCATTCCTTTCTTTATTCCAAACTTCACTCTCGGAACTTTTGGTGCAATTACTCAGGTTAGTATTTAATAAAAGAAGTAACATCGATTGGTAACTAAATTGTCTGGCACATGGATGTGCTGCTATTGCCTTATTATATACTGATAGTTGATCACTAACACGCCATCGAAAGGTTAAGGGGCCACGCTTCGTTAAACAGTCTAGCTACAAAACTACAATCGTTAAAGAGCATGGACTCGATGGCTCTAAAGAAAGAGCTACCTCACCTAAAGTAGTCAAACAGTTGGGTAACATCTTGATATTATATTGCACTTTATCTTTATTAACGGGTTTACCACCTACAAAGGTGATATCATGGTAATTGGTAAACATATGCCTCCCTTTTCAAATCCCAATGTCTATCTTGTCAGATAATATTAAATTTGTTGAAATGATGCCTGAGTAGTGATACATTTTTTTCAGCTATTTCTAGTGTCATCATTCACCAAAGGTACACCACTACACCCTAGAGTATAATGGCTAAGGAAGCGATTAAATTTTTCTGGCCTTACCAGTTGCATTTTGTTCGACATTTCTGGTTTTGTGAACTAAATTGCAAAAATCTGATACAGTGATGCATACTTCTTTTTAACCACTGGCTTGGAACTTTTCTTATTTTCATTATTCACTCCTGTAGTTCAAATCCATTCTGCCGGATCGAAAGACAATGTTTGACATATCAATGGCTGGTCCTCTGGCTGGAGCTGCACTTTCTTTTTCAATGTTTTTTGTAGGCTTGTTGCTCTCCTCAGATCCTGCTGGGGCAAGTGATTTAGTTCAAGTACCTAGCACGCTATTCCAGGGTTCATTGTTGCTTGGACTTGTTAGCAGAGCAACACTTGGCTACAGGTCTCGGATATTTGATGTTTTGAACATTTACTTTTTGTCATTTAAACTAGTCTTTAAGTTTTGATCTGTCTTAGTTCTGTTTGTGATACCTGCACCTTTTCCTTCTTTCAAGGCTTATAGACACTGTTTCAGAACATGCAGAAAGTTTTGCTACTTCCTTAGTTCTCTCTCACAACTAGTTTCAGTCTTTGAGAAGCCTACTGGATTAGCTGAAACTCTTAGTACTAGTTTTAAGAGTTTTGTTTCCTCGATCAATTCAAGTTAAATATCAATTGTTTTCCAAACCTCCAACTTATACATATTTGGTGAATAATTACATGCAATGGGATCTTTTATGGACTTCATCAGTGTGGAAAGCTAAGCACTTAAACTGTCCTGTTGACACAACATCTGAGGAGCATACTAGTCCGCTCATTATCTGTGATATAATTTGAAATAATCTTCTTTATCAACTATTCAACTGTATGTATTTATAGTTTTGAGTGGAAACTCTATATGCCTTTATAGTTTTGAGTAGGAACTCTATGTTTCTACTTCTTAATGAACTTAAATTGATTTACAGAGCTATGCATGCTGCTACGGTTTCTATCCACCCTCTTGTGGTCGCAGGCTGGTGAAGTATCGTTCGCTAAATCCTTAACCTCTTTTTTTTTACAGGGAAAAAAAATACTTGACCTCTTGTAATTGTAACCAAACAGGTCTTATTTAACTTACTGTTCCTGCAAATTTTGTAGGTGTGGTTTAACGACTACTGCCTTCAATATGCTTCCTGTTGGATGCCTTGACGGTGGAAGGGCTCTACAGGTAAAAATTACTAAGTTTTGATGAAATGCAACCAAATAATCACGCTATACCATATGTTTGTACGTGACAGTAGCTACTCTATTTAAAAAAACAAGCACAGTCGCTAATTATTTTGAGCATGGTCCTCAGTTGTTTGTAAGTGGTGTAAGTCTGAATTGCGAATTTGCAATGCCATGACTAAACCGAACAAATGCAAAATGTCTTCTGTTGTGGTTAGCGGTTATAGACCAAACAGTGAATAATAGGGGCTACGGAGATGCCGCAAAAGGGATGCCAATGCCTGAAGCCTGAAACACCGTGTGGATTAGATGTAGAAGGTGTATGAGTAATGTGTACTCTATTACATAGTTCTTTCTATAAAAAATGGATCATCCCCCCTTCATAGTACCCTAAGGCACATATTTATAATTATGAGGAGGTAACTTACACAAATGTCCTTATTGGAGTCTACAATAGTGGGGGCGAATATGTCCTTCCCCTGCAATAGCCCCTTTAGTCCTGCCGCACGGTTATATACTTAATGGACCTTTTGCTACAATGGGCCGATTAGACCAAGGTGCGGGTTACTCCCTCAACATCTTCCATTTGTAGTGTCTATCTTTTTTACTTGTATGCTGTCTGTGTGACTTCTATTAATGGTGGAGAGTAGCATTCACTCTGTTCAAGATCTCATGATCAAGACATTAGTATTTACAAAACTGGAATGCATATTTTTCTGAGAGATTCCTGTGGCTGTCAGTGATCACCAGACAGTGTGAAGCACCACTTTGTGCATTTTTTTAAGTGGAAAGTATCACCGATTAGCTATTATTATTATTATTGTTGGTCCAGGAGTTTGAATATGTTTAGAAATTAGAATTGCGACACTGTTGGAGTATTGCAAATGCAGATGCTTTTCCTGTGCAACTCCATTACAGAACAGTGGAAGTGTCTCCACTCTCCACCTGTCGTGAAAAATCCTCAGTACTTGTACACTTATTTGGATTGTTAAGTAACATTGACTATTTATTTTTAGCAAGTACAACTTTACTAATTACAAGGTTTACTGGGGAGGCTTCATTGGCATGGGAACAAGTGACACAGTCAATATATCATATCAATGTTCCTTTTTAAATTACTGTCCATGAGTTGTTAAGTAGCTTGAAGTTTCCAGTGCATGTTTTGTCAATCTTCCATTCAAAATTTACTCTGCAGTGGATAATCTCTATAGAACTTCTGGTGCTTAACCTAGTGACCGGAAAGAACATGATTGTTTATCAGCAAAACTCTGAGCTTCTGTACCAAATAGCGTGTCTAAAGTTCCCTGATCTGTTCAACAGAGTGCTTTCGGCAAGGATGCTTTGTTTGGATTTGGCTTGACAACATACTCGTTGCTTGGACTTGGTCTGGTAAGTCAGTTGATCTCACACTTCGACATGGATCTTTGGCTTCCAAGTTTCTATTGCAGTACAGTTTGGTTTCTTACCTCTATGACAAACATTTTCATCCATACGCAAAGTACATAACAACTATGTGTGATTGATTGCCAGTAAACACCATGTAATATTCTATGTATACCAAAACATTGATGATTTTGTAGAGATGCGATTAAAGAAAAATGCTGGAGTTGACAGGAACCAAGACAACACTGCCTAGTAGACTGTAAATATCAGTTTTTTTTTATTTTTAGTTCTGGAAACCTCTAAGAAGCTAGAGTTAGGACAGAAGCATACACAGATGAGAAATTCTCAGGAGTCACGCTTTTTTCCTTTAAGATGAGAGATTGATTTGAATATTTTACTGTATATGTACTAGTGTTGAATAGTGAATACCTACTCTTTGTTTTAAATTGCAAAACGATGTCTACTGTGTTATACAGGAAGTCTTTTTCGGAAGACATTGTCTGGGAATCTTGCTTAACCTTCTTAGTTCATATGAATTCAATTCATGTTGCAACATGATATTATTAATGTTTTACTGTTAATTAAAAGCAAGATGAATCATGAATATCAACATTTGAAGAACCAATAGGACTTGGTACTAGGTTGTTTTCACTTTCGACCTAAGCTTGATGTGAACTATTTATTGTTTGACCTTGAACATCGTTTACTGCTGATCGTGGTGCCACATTCACTTCTAATGTTCTTTCCGCCTTTTTTGTTTTATTTAGCTTGGGGGGCCGTTATCTCTTCCTTGGGGCTTATACGTGCTAATATGTCAGGTAAACAGATGAACAAATTGATGATTGTGAGACACACTAGACATATTAGTGTTTTATGCCCTAACTCAATCTGTACCTTTTGATTTGTCTCAGAGAACGCCAGAAAAGCCATGTTTGGACAATGTCAGCGATATCGGAACTTGGAGGAGAGCAGCCTTGATTGTTTCAGTGTTTCTTGTTGTATTGACTCTCATTCCATTGTGGGATGAACTTGCGGAGGACCTAGGTGTAGGACTTGTGACTTCGTTTTGAGATACAGTGCTTACCGGTAGAGTTAAGGTCATGATGTATGTCAGTTTTGTATTCAAATTTAGTCCCAATAGTAGGAAGTGTTGTAAAGGCGTGTGATATTCCCCTTCTAGGTGAAATATGGATTTACTCCTCGTGCAAGTGCAATTAAATTGCACCGAGATAGCCATTGTTTTGTATGGCCAGAGCAGAGGCCTCGTCCCGTCCGAATTGTAGTCCTTGTTTGAAATCATTGTCTGGTTGATGTACAGTAATATTGTGATGTATTACAAGTTTGTTGCTGTGCAATGATTAATTGCTGAGTGCACATTGTAGCGACAAATTATGTGTCTTGTTATTTGTTTGAAGCAAAAGTATTGCCTGATCTCTGATGTGCGTTAGCTCGTTCCTGTTTTATCGCACGGGGATGAAACATTTGGACGACACTAAATGGAGTATTAGGAGCACATTCATACTAATCTCTACTCATCCAACCAAATCAATGGGTAGGTTCTTTTGGTATGAGGTTTATGGTTTATAGCTGTAGTTTTTGAATTCTGATCTGTTCATGAGAGGTAGTATATAAAAAATAGTTGTATGCGATTTTGGTCGGTACAGTTTGTACTATAATTTACATGTACACTTTGTCTTGAAAAAATACACCGTTTAACGACAAGTTGCTGTAGAAATAGAAGTCAAAGTCTAACCAAAGATGTAACCTGAGTCTAGTCAAAGTCTAGTCAAAGTCTAGTCAAAGTCTAACCAAAGTCTAGTCAAAGTCTAACGACAAGTTGCTGTAAAAATACACCGTTTATAACCAAAGTTGCTGTAGAAATAGAAGACAAGTTGCTGTAGAAAACCAAAGATTAACTAAAAGAAAAAAAGTAGCAATTCGCTGAAAAACGGATATCAAACTCATTAAAAAATCAATTTACAACTCATTGATAAAGAGGTAGCAACTTACTGTAACATTGAGTAGCAACTCATAGAAACAGGTTAGCAATTTACTGTAAAAATTAAGTAGCAACTCACTATAAAAATCAAATAGCAACTCATAAAAAAAGCGGTCATAATTTCACTAAAAATTCGAAGCGGATAGCAACTCACTGAGAAGGGGTAGTAAATCTTACTGTAAATTTAAATAGCAACTCAGTAAGAATGGATAGCAAACATTACTAGAAATTGGAGCACCAACTCATTTAGAAAGGCAACAACTTACTGTAAAATTGAGTAGCAACTCACCGAGAAAAGAGGCAGCATCTTCACTCAAATATCACTACTAGCAACTCACTGGAAATCGAATAGCAACTCACACCTTCAAAAGAAAATATAGAGAGCAACTCCAATAAAAAATTGAGTAGCAACTCACTTAGAAGGGGTCTTACGTTGGTAACTCACTCAAAAGGAGTAGCAATTCACACCTTTAATAAAAAAAAGTCAAGAGAGAGAAAGATCATGAGATGGTTAAATGGTAGCAGGTGCTTATCAGAGGCGAGATTCACCGGTGCATATGGCTTGAGGAGGCGAAGCTAACGAGATTAGCTTTGCTTTGCTTGAGGCTTCTCTGATTGAGCCTCTTCATTGTGTACCGTGCGGGACTACACTGACCAATATCTTTGGACCTCCTTGCCATCTAAGAGCCTGATATCCAACTCCGCTTGGCGCGCTCCACCATGCATGTGTGACGGGATGCATCTATGAGAGAGAAGAAATGATAGAGTGGGTGATAGAATGGAGAATTTTGGAGTAGTAAGGGCAACTATAGGAATACAAGGAGATTGAATCATTGTTCAAAAGTACTGTGACGTTTGCTATGGCATTTTAACTTTTAGTTTATTGCGAGAGAGATTAGAAAAGTAAAGGACATTTGTGTCAGAATTTTGGAGTAGTAAGAGTTGCTATAGGAATACAAGGAGATTGAGTCATTATTCAAAAGTATTGTGACCTTTGGCAATGGCTTTTTAAATTTTGGTTTATTGTGAGAGAGATTAGAAGAGTAAAAGACATTTGTGTCAAGAAGCTATTCTGTTCAAAGTGACTCTTACAGTGACTCCTATAAATAGAGTATAGAAATCACCTTAAGAAACTATTTTGTTCAAAAATTAGCTTTTAAAAACTAAAAGACATATACTATTTAAAATAAAACCTCACATAAAAATTATCTGACTATAGTTACTGACTAGTTGAGTTAAAGCTCGCTACCACAATTTCATTGGGCTTTCTCACTTCCCTCTGCATCCAACGGCACACGCGCGACTAGGAGTAGTGAAGCGTTATCGCGGTTTATTGGGAGATTTGCTTATGTGCCCTAAAGTTTAATGGCGTTTGCTTATTTGCTCCATGATGTTTCACTGACATGTGGGCTCTGAACCCGTATATCAGTGAGGTATCATAGGGTAAATGAGCAAACGCCGTTAAACTTTAGGGCAGGGAGCAATTTTTGCTTTATTTACCTTCCCCGCGTCTCCGTTTCACTCTCGCTTGCATTCCATTCCATTCCACCCCCTCATTTCTCCCGTCCCATAACAGCTAACTCGAAGCCAAATCCCCAATCCCCCAAAGCCACCCTTCCCTTCCCTTCCCGAGAGCTCCTCAGCTCCAAACCCTAGCCTCTCTCTTATGGAGGACGATGACGCCGGCGGCGGGGGCGACGCCTCCCCGCCGCACGCTGCGGAGCGTGGGGCGACGCGGGACATCGCGGTGTCGCCGACGAGCTCGCGATCGGTGACGGAGACGGTGAACGGGTCGCACCGGTTCGTGATCCAGGGCTACTCGCTGGCCAAGGGCATGGGGGTGGGGAAGCACATCGCCAGCGAGACATTCACGGTGGGCGGGTACCAGTGGGCGATCTACTTCTACCCCGACGGGAAGAACCCCGAGGACAACTCCGCCTACGTCTCCGTCTTCATCGCGCTCGCCTCCGAGGGCACCGACGTGCGCGCGCTCTTCGAGCTCACGCTCCTCGACCAGAGCGGCAAGGGCAAGCACAAGGTGCACTCGCACTTCGACCGTTCCCTCGAGTCCGGCCCCTACACCCTCAAGTACCGCGGCTCCATGTGGTAATCTAAATTCTCTCCCTGCCGCTTCTCGTCTTCACTTTCTGAAACGGTCGGCTCATGTTTAGAGTGGCCAGATTGGTTACGAGGTCTCCTACTATTATTACCGTCCGATTTGGTTTTGATTTGAATGCAGTTGGTGGTTGTGGCTAGTTACTTTTCAGAAATTAGGCCTAACATATGCTTTTGCTCGATCATAATTTGTTACCTGATTTGCTGTTATTCGATTTGGTTGTGTTTGTATATCCCTGGCCTATGGGGTTGGCAAATTCCCTTGGTAGTGTGGGGGATAAATCAGTAATTTTATGGCAGATAGAAGTGATTCAATTGTGCTGTGGGCATGTGGTTCTCTTCTGCTACAATCATCCATATGCCTGTGGTAATGCATTAATTAAAATTTTATTCCGGTTCTCAACACAAACTCTTAGAAGAGATATTTAACTGGATTCGATATTTGCTTTGGATACTTGATTAATTTGCCACGTACAATCTCCTAAAAGAATGTATTAGTCTATGTTTCAACATTTGTTAGAATTTCTGTAATTGATCAACTTAAGTTGTATGTATTGATCTATACCCTTATAACTTAGGTCCAATGAATGGATGGATCATATGGTTTTCTCTGAATTAATGACAGAATTTCTAGGAATTTTCAGCTACAGTGGGAGCAGCTAGAGAATCTGTAAATAGTGCAGATAGATATGGCACCAACTTAAAAAACAGTGGGAGATCAGCAACATTTTGCATTCTCTGTAAATTGATTAGAATAGTTTGATTGTGTAAACAAAGGCTAGTCATGTTATGATGTTTATGTTGAAGAATCTCTTGTGTCGTCAGAGATACTATCTTTGATGTCAATCTCTAACTTCCCTCTTGTAAATAGAATGTATATCTGTAATTGGTTTGTTTCTTTGTATTGCTGACTTGGTGGTTCGGCATAGATAAGGAAACCACCTCGAGTCTGTACTGTTTCCATGTCAGTTCAAACTATTCACCATCCGGCAATATAACTCTTTGGTCGTTCCCTGATTCTGTGCGCGCCGAAGCAATCCCATCCTTCCTCTATGCTGTTTTCCACATGTTATCAGTACCTCTCCTCTGAAACCATCATGTCTGGCTCATCACCGTCCTTGATCTCCTCTGCCTCCACGGTGGCAGCGGCCATGACATCTGCTTCCGTGGGGTTGCTTCCGATGCCAACGTTCGGTCATCTGGTCAACGTCAAGCTTGGCAGGATCACTTTCTGCTTTGGAAGTCACAACTTATGACCTATCTGAAGGGGCAACAACTGCTTGGATTTGTTGATGGAACCAACAAGGCACCATTGCCCACCGTGAGTCAGGTCATGACAGAAGGTGCTGTCCCAATCCAGCTTATCAGGTGTGGATATAGCAAAATCAACTTGTGTTGAGTTCCCTTCTGTCTTCTCTTTCCCTACAAGTGTGTTCACAAGTTTTGAATCTGACCACATCTGCTGAAGTTTGGACTATACTCGAGCGCATGTTCTCATCCCAATCAAAGGCTTGGATTATGCAGATCCATATGCAACTCTCCAACACCCAGAAGAAGAATATGCTTGCTACTGAATACTTTGCTAAGATGAGAAGTTTAGCAGACGCAATGGCCTCAGCAGGACAACCTCTTCGAGATGAAGAGCTGATCACTTATATTCTTGCAGGGCTTGATGTTGACTACAACCCGCTGGTTACATCAATCACAACTCGAGCAGACACAATGAGCCTTGATGATGTTTATGCTCATCTGCTTGCGTTTGAGATATGGCTTGAATTCCATAATTCAAGAGTGCAGTTTTCAGGAGCATCCGCCAACATTGCTGGCCAAGGAGGAAGTCACAATGGTGCTACTAGAGGAGAAAACCAAGGTGGTCGTGGCCGAGGATGTGGTGGACATGGTTATGGATGGCCGAGGAAACCATGAGTATCAAGGTGACAATTTCAAGAGGTCAAATTCCAACTCCAATAACAGATCGGTTTGTCAAGTGTATGGAAAGATTGATCATGTTGTGCTCAAGTGCTATCATCACTTTGATCACTCCTATCAAGCAAATGATGGGCGTGTTGGTGCAGCAGGTATGACCTCTTATGATGTTGACACAAACTGGTATACCGACACAGGAGCCACGGATCACATCACTAGTGATCTTGATAGGCTAATTGTGCAAGAGAAGTATCATGATCATGATCAAGTTCATGCAGCGAATGGATCAGGTATGTTTATTAGTCATATTAGTCATTCCAAAATTTCTACTCCTAGTCAAGAGCTTCATCTTGCCACTGACAATGATGTGTTTCTTGAATTCCATTCTGATTGTTTCTTCATTAAGGATCGGTCAACAAGGAAAACTCTTCTTCGCAGCAAATGTGAAGGTGGTTTGTACCCACTTCAGTTGAACCCAAGTACTAGTAGAGAAGTTCTCTCAGCCACAAGAGTTACCAAGGAGCAGTGGCATTGGCACCTTAGACATCCTTCTTTTCCAATTGTTCAAGAAGTTCTTAGGTCAAATAATATCCCTTGTCTAGGATCAATAATTAAAGTGTCTGTTTGTGATGCATGTCAACAAGCTAAGAATCATCAGCTACCTTATTCCCTTTTAGATAATATATTATCTAGTCCTTTATAACTTGTGTTCTCCGATGTTTGGGACCTGCACCTATCTCTGTAGGAGGATATAAGTACTATGTGAGTTTTATCGATGATTACAACAAGTTCACTTGGGTTTATTGTTGAAAAGTAAATATGATGTTCTCAAAACTTTTGTTGAATTCCAAAAACATGTTGAGAGACTTCTTGAAAGAAAGATTATCTGTCTTCAAACAGATTGGGGAGGAGAATATCAAACATTAAATTCTTTCTTTAAACAAATTAGTACCTCTCATCATGCTCCTGTCCTTATGCTCATGAACAAAACGGTGCTGCCGAGCGAAAGCATCATCACATAGTTGAGACAGGGCTTGCACTTCTTCTCATTCTTCTACACTATTAAAATGTTGGGATCATGCCTTTCAAATAGCTTGTTTCCTCATCAATCGAATTCCTAACAAGGTCATTCATAATTCAACACATTTAGAACATCTTTTAGGTTCCAAACCTGATTATTCTTTTCTTAAGACCTTTGGGTGTGCTTGTTGGCCTAATCTCCATCCCTATAATCAATGAAAATTGCAATTTCGATCTAAACAATGCATATTTCTTAGCTATAGTTCCTTGCATAAAGGCTACAAGTGCCTTTGTCCTACCGCTGGTCGTGTTTATATTTTACGTGATGATGTGTAGTTGTTGCCACAAGTTGTGTCAACTACACACATGCGACTAGAAGGACCTTGGACATGACTTCAAAGCAATATACGTCAACCTAAAGTATATGCGGATGGTACAATGTGATATGCTTTCAGTGTCACTGAGGAACCAACCTCACTTGATGCAGCACTTGCCGATCTGAATAGAAAGCATGCTATGGACAAGGAATATGAGGTCTTGATCAAGAATCATACATGGCATCTTGTGCCACCAGAGAAAGGCCAAAACATTATAGATTGCAAGTGGGTCTATAAAATCAAAAGAAAAGCTAATGGAAGTATTGATAGATATAAAGCAAGATTGGTGGCCAAGGGTTTTAAGCAGAGGTATGGAATAGATTATGAAAATACCTTTAGTCCAGTTGTTAAAGCAACCTCTATTCGGCTTGTTTTGTCAATAGCAGTGTCCCGTGGATGGAGTCATTGCCAGCTTGATGTTCAAAACATGTTTCTTCATGGTGTTCTAGAGGAGGAAGTGTTCATGAGACAACCATCTGAGTATGAAGATGAACAAACACCTCAACATGTCTGTCGGCTGCACAAAGCATTGTATGGCTTGAAACAAGCCCCCGGGCATGGTAGTCTAGATTGAGCTCCAAATTGCAAGAACTTGGATTTATACCATCTCGGTCTGATACCTCACTTTTTATATATAATCATGATGGAATCATCACATATATTCTAATTTATGTGGATGATATCATTGTGACTAGTTCATCATATGAAGCGGCTTCAAAACTACTTCATGATCTGCAATCAGAGTTTGCATTGAAAGATCTTGGAGAATTGCATTATTTTCTTGGGATTGAAGTGAAGATGTTGGATGGCTTGTTGTTGTGTCAATCCAAATACGTTAACGAAGTCTTAAACTGTGCAGGGATGACAAACTGTAAACTTGTTACTACACCAATGGCTGTTTTTGAAAAACTGTCATTGACACAAGGTGATATGTTAGGTACTTATGATGCAACCAAATACAGAAGTTTGGTAGGCGCATTGCAGTACCTTACTCTGATGCGTCTAGACATAGCTTTCTCAGTTAACAAGGTTTGTCAGTTCCTACACTCACCAACAACTCAGCATTGAACTGCTGTCAAAAGAATTTTAAGGTACCTACGGCATACATCTATAGTTGGGCTAAAGGTGCGCAAGTCTGCTTCAGCCTTGGCAAGCACCTTCTCAGATGCTGATTGGGCAGAATGTCCAGATGATCGTAGATCAACAAGAGGTTTTGCGGTGTTATTTGGATCAAATTTAGTTTCCTGGAGTGCACACAAACAACCGACAATTTCTAGATCCAGTAAAGAGGCAGAATATAAAGCTTTAGCAAATGCTATAGCTGAGGTTGTGTGGATTCAATCTCTTCTTGGAGAACTAGGAATTTTTCAGTCAAAATCAGCATGTCTGCGGTGTGGCAACCTTGGTGCTACGTATTTATCTGCTAATCCAGTATTTCATGCGAGAACAAAGTATATTGAAGTTGATTTTCACTTTGTTCATGAAAGAGTAGCAAGAAAAGTACTGGACATTTGATATATTCCATCTGAAGATCAAGTCGCTGATGGTTTCACAAAGCCGCTGACAGTGCAGAAATTGATGAGTTTTTGACACAATCTCAACCTGCACTCGGTTTAGATTGAGAGGGACTGTTGAAGAATCTGTTGTGTCATCAGAGATACTATCTTTGATGTCAATCTCTAACTTCCCTCTTGTAAACAGAATGTATATCTGTAATTGGTTTGTTTCTTTGTATTGCTGATTTGGTGGTTCGGCATAGATAAGGAAAACACCTCAAGTCTGTACTGTTTCCATGTCGGTTCAAACTATTCACCGTCTGGCAATATAACTCTGGCCGTTCCCTGATTCTGTGCGTGCTGAAGCAATCCCATCCTTCCTCTACTCTGTTTTTCCGCAGTTTACCCATTTAGATGCATGTATGTTAATCTTGTTCCTTTTACTCATTCATATATGCCCAACCGTATCTTCCACGCTGCTTTAAGTGTTATCAGATGTCTGTGAGGGTTGGAAAGTAGTAACTGTAAATTGTTTTTCTGAAATTTGAGCGACTTTGCTCCCTGAAGCTACCTTTGTTTTTCATCCTGATTTCTATTTTCAGGGGTTATAAAAGGTTCTTTCGGCGTACTGCTCTTGAGACATCAGACTTTCTGAAAGATGATTGCTTGAAGATAAATTGTACTGTGGGCGTTGTGGTATCAACTATGGATTTCTCTAGGCCATGTTCAATACAGGTTCCAGAGTCTGACATAGGATATCATTTTGGGACGCTTTTGGACACTCAGGAGGGTGTAGATGTTATTTTTAGTGTATCGGGAGAGAAGTTTCATGCCCACAAGTTGGTGTTAGCTGCCCGATCTTCTTTTTTTAGATCTGAATTTTTTGACCATGAATCAGATGAGGAGAAGAATGAGGTTGATACAAGTAATGAAATCAAAGAGATTGTCATTGATGACATGGAGCCAAAAGTGTTCAAGGTGTGTTCCAATTTCTATGCCGATATTATCCTTTTGATTTCACAGTTTAACAAACTCCGGAGATTTGTATTCATGATATGCAAATATTCTCTCTTGCAGGCTGTGCTTCATTTTTTGTACAGGGACAATCTTGTTGGTGATGATGAGTTGTCTGCATCGAGCTCTGACTGCTCTATCTTTGATACTTTAGCTGGGAAGTTGTTGGCTGCAGCAGACAAATATGAGTTGCAAAGACTAAGAGTGTTATGTGAATCTTACTTGTGCAAGCATATTTCTGTAAACTCTGTGGCAACCACTCTAGCATTGGCTGATCGGCACCATGCTATGGAGCTTAAATCCGTTTGCCTAAAATTTGCTGCTGAAAACCTTTCAGGTAATAAGACTTTACAAGAAATGCATTTCTATGTACATGACGTCCTATGTAGACACCAAACATTTGCCGTTATATTCATATCCGTTTTAAAACTTTGATCTGTACTTTCCAGCTTTGCGTAGAGACTAGAGTCCAAAAAGGGTTCTATATAACAGCACGGTTACATTTGATTCTCCCATATATGCATCTCAATGCATGCTCACTGAATAGAATAATGACACATATGATGCCTTTGTTATTCTCAATCTCAGCATAGCTAGAACGAAAGGTGTGCCACTTAGTAATGCTGATACATATCTTCATACCTAGCAGTGTTTAATTTGACTTAAGTTATGATGGCAAGATTTTTGTTCCATAATTTCTGGCCAGATTGCAAGAATTAATACAGTAGTTGGCTCAAACCAGTCTCCAAACTTCACTCCCTGCTTTTATTTTGAACAATATCTTGTAGACCATCTTAATACTTTCGTCTAAGATACCCTAGTGATTTCAATAGTGTCATACATTGCATTACTTCTTGAAAATTAATTCCTTAACGCACGCTCTATTTTACTCGTTTGTCGCCTGGTGGTGCCCAAATAAGTGTGTTTAACTGTATAACATTCCAGATGCCCTTATGTATCTGCAGCTGTAATCCGGACCAACGGGTTTGATTACCTCAAAGACAACTGCCCGTCGCTGCAATCAGAGATATTGAGGACGGTTGCCGGGTTCGAGGAGGAATGCAGCAGCAGCGGGAAAAGCCAGAGCGTGTGGGGGCAGCTCTCGGACGGCGGCGACACCAGCGGACGTAGGGTGAGGCCGAGGGTCTGACGCCGCCACCGCCAGGACTGACCTGTGTATAAATTGGGACAGCTATTTGATTTGTGACAACTCTTCAAATAAGAGCATCCGCTTGTTGTACTATCTTGATGTGCTCTCTTACTGTTGTCTTGTTCGTAACAGTTCTGTCTGTCGGTTACCAAGCTGCTGTTGCAAGTCTCGCAAGAGCACGGCAAGGCTGGCTACAAGCCTTGCAACAAGCGGAAGCAACTGGCTACGACTTACGAGCGTTGCAACAAGCGGAAGCAACCCCTGGCCACGCCATCCTTAAGGCCCAGGTGCCAGGTACAAGCAGACGAGATAAAATCATAAGATTTGACAATGGTTCAAAATGAAAACTGGAGCTAGTCATCCACATGAGTTCGGTACAAACTTAGACCAAAATACATACAATAGGAGACACCCATAAACCATGCATTGATCTAACGGACTGCAATGACCGACATGGAGTATCCTTCGCCGCAGGAAACAGAACTATGATCGGGGTGTTTGCTCAACCAAATGTAGCGACCAGAAACTCCTTGGAAATGCTCATAAACTTGGCCACAAAAGCTGCACAAGCGTCGGAAAATGGGGCACAAAAGTTAAGTATCACTCTCATGATGAAGTACCTACTAGTCTAATACCTGATATAACAGCCAGAGTGTAGGATATGCACAAGAACAATAAAACAGGAGTATAAGATCAGTTACTGCTGGTAATAGCCAGAACCAGGACATAGTAAAGTGTACAAAGATGCCTATATAAGCTTTACCCAAACCAAGCCTTCTCTGGGTCACTCAAGCTCAGCTTTGTCTACAGCCCTACCACAGTACTAGCATACATGCAAAACAGCAGGAAAAAATTGTTGAGCGCATAGTATACATGCAGGGGGGAAATGCAATATAACAGCAGAGAGTATAATAGTACTAGCATTTCAAAACAACAGTGTGACTGCCTAGGATACGGACATACTAACAGGCACATTAATATTATGTACAAGACAACAATTAGTAAAAGGTGCAAGAGAAGTAGCTTCTAGATGGAAAATGGACTTGGAAGCAAAGCGCTTCTTGTGTTCCTGCAACAACGTGGTATCAGAGCTTGACAAGCAGATACATCAACTTGACTGACAGCTCAAACAGGGAATGAAAAAGAATCTAATTTTAAATAAAAAGAACAAAATATATGGCCTTAGAACTAAGACATGAAGGCATCTAAATGACAAACAAAGAGCACATGGGGAAGGCCGTTGCTGACCCGAGCGCCATCGGCCCCACACCGCCGCTCGCCTCGCACGGCGTACGCCACCATGGCCCCAGATGAAGTCGCCTCCTTCTGCACGAAGCGCTACCGTCCGCTGTCGCTCGGCTCCCAAGGGAAGGCCGCTGCTGACCCAAGCGCCATCGGCCCACACACCGCCACTCCCAAGCACCACCACTTCCACGTGCCGCCGCCTTGCGTCCGCACAGCGAGTCACCGTCGCCTCACGCCCGCAGGATCCGTAGCTCGAGCCGCCGCCGAATGGAAATAGGGTAGGGGAAACCCTACCCCGTGCGCCTAGAGGTGGGAATTGGGCCGTGCCGTGCGCGCACGCCCAGCCCATCGTGCCGGGCCGCTTGCGTCGCGTGCGGTTCGGCCGATCATCCCGTCGTGCCGCGTGCCGCGCCGCCGCCTCGTCTTCGGCCAGCCCAAGCACGGCCCAAAGCCCACCGTGCGTGCGTTCGCGCGTGCACCCAAGCCCACCAAAGTAACTATACACGACAAAAGCGATAGCGACAATGGTAGCGGTGGCGCTATCTTCCTTTTCTCAGATCCGCCTTATTAAAAACCTACTTAAAATTCGATTCTATTGTCTCATGCCATTTCACCTTCGAACTTGGTCATCTAGTCCAATAGAATGCATATCTTGGTGCAAATTAGACTATGGCGTACGTGGACATCGCCCGACAATCTAACATAGGCCTACCCAACTAGTCAAATAGAAAAGCTCAAGGAGAGTCATGAGTACAATTTACTATAGTTAAGAAATCAATTTTAAATAGTTTCGCCAATCGTGCTCTTCGTCTGCGTCGTGGCCGAAAGCACGCCCGATCCGTCGTCCGCGTCGCATCGCCCACCGTGTCGGATTTTGAAGCCCACCGGCCACCGTTCGTGCGTCGCTGCGCGACGCCCGCCACGTGTCGCGGCCGCGGCGGTTGCCGGCCGCGCCGTCCGTGCCGTGGCCGCCCAAAGAAGCCCGGCCCAAGTCCCACCTCTACGTGCGCCGAATGGGCTGTGATGGGCCAAAGATAAAGAGAAAGAGGGTTGCGCTGGTATTTTGCAAAAAGGCCCCTAGGAAATCAAAAAATTACATGAAAAATTTTCTCAAAATTGACAATTAGTGGATAAGCACTCGGATATTGAAGAAATCACTGAAAATTTATATTCCAGCACAAAAGGACTTTAGGAATTCAAAATTTGAATTGTTTTTAACATTTGAAGCATGCTTGGTATTGTTATTATTATTTTGTATGTTTTCTGCATTTACTTACTGTTTGATTAATCGTAATTGTTTAATTGCCTTTAATCACTGAAATTAACAGTAAAATTTATAGAAAAATACATAGAAAATTCTGAAACATTATGAGAACCCTTTTGTACCATTATCCAATTTATTTCATGCATATTTACCTACAGTAAACTTATATGTTCCTTTTATGCACATATAGATGACAGGCATCACGAACCGGGAGTTCAAGGAGCTAACCCAGCATGGCCAAAATTACTTTGACTTAGGCTTCCGACATCGAGATTGTACTTGGAGCCAAGAAGCTCCATACTGCCATTGGGATTGGTGCATCGAAAGATGCCAAACCTATACATGAAGAAAATGATCAAGCGCTTTACTTACTCAAGCACCACCTCTGTACCACTCTCAAGAATGACTACATGGCAGAGGAGTGCGCTAGCATTGTGGACTACACTCAAGAAGCGGTTCGAGAAGATAAAGTACACCATTTTTCTTTAGGCAGAGCAAGAATGGATCCGACTGAGGTTTGTTGATTTCAAGACGGTTGGAGAGTACAACTCTGCTCTGCATAGAATTTGTACCAATCTTCAACTTTGTGGCTGGCAGATCACATATGAGCACAAGATTGGGAAGACCCTCTCCACCTTCTACTCTAGTGCAGTGCAGTCTGCGCATAACTATCGTCAAGACAGCTATAAGGAGTATACTGAATTGATTGATATCATGCAGGTTTGCAAAGGCTCAGGATAAAGTTCTCTATAAGAACTTTATCGCACAACCACCTAGTAGCTCCGCTGGCCGTGAGACCAATGCTGGGAGCTACAAGGTGTGAAAGCCTATAATGAAAAAAGGGAAGGAAGGGCAAAGTCACAGCCCAAAAAGATAAGTCAAATGATCCACAGAAGAATAAGGTCAGCAAATCAAAGAGGGACGACAAACCCTATGGTCAGCAAGATCAAACCTTCTATAAGTGTTGCAAGTGGGAGCACTGGTCACGGATCTATAAAGAGCCGCTACACGTCGTCGATGCCTTTCAAGCCAAGAAGAAGAAGGGCAGCAAAGGGCAGTATGAAACCCACTTTGCTTTCGCTAAGGAGGAGAGTTCTGAGCAGCTGCCTACACCGATGGAGGTTGACTCCACTCCTGCAACAGCACCCCCACTTGACATTGCAGCTATGATTTCCCAGGAAGAGCATCTCACCCCTGAGAAGATAGCAGCCGGAGTCTTTGGCTTTTTAGCAGATTCAGTCTAATGCATATAATACATTTAGACTTTAATTGTCATTTATTTCATGTGTGAAAGGAATGAGTTAAAATTTGCGTTGATGGTACTCAAACAATTTATTTTCTCGTGATGGTTGGGGTGATATTGAATAATTCATTCATTTATTTAGTTAATAATGGCAAGATATGTTCTGATATTTGAAATATTTTTGTGTGTGTTGATTGTCTTCTATTATATATTTATAAATTACTTTATATTAGAACGCGTGTGGCGCCCTATGGAGGAAGTGTGTTTAGCTAATAACGGTACAACAAATACCATGTTGAGAGAGAAAATTCGTTCAGTCGATCAGCAAGAATGCTGGCAGCTTTACAACAATCGCTAGTTACGATGCTTGTATAATAGGTTCAGGGAAAGTTATAATTATACTCGGCACAACTTTGGTCATTCAAGAAGCCTTATTGTACATAGAATATACTAGAACTCTGCTAAGTTTCAAGGATATTCACGCTAACGATTTTCACGTTAAAACTGAAGAAGAGTATGGTAAGGAATACCTGCTCATTACAAGGTATGAAGCAAATGAAAAAGGGGTATTAAAAAGACTTCCTTCATTTGAGACTAGGCTATACTACACTAATATTAAGACACCCGTAACATATACTGCCCTGAAAACAATATTTAGAAACTCTCAACTCTTCTATCTCTGGTATGATAGATTAGATCACCCAGGTCTTAGAATGGTGAAAAATATAATTAACAATTCATAAAGACATAATATCAATGGAAAGAATTTTCCAAAGTAAGAAGAGTTTGTGTGCCCCGCAGGTGCCACCGGGAAATTAATTACTAGATCTTCTACTCTGAAAGTGAAGGATGAAGTTCCTGCATTCCTGGAGCACATTCAAGTAGACATTTGCGGTCCCATACAGCCACTGTTAGGGCCATTTAAATGTTTTATGGTGCTCATCAATGCTTGCTTGAAATGATCGCATATATGTTTATTATCTACGAGAAACCATGCTTTTGCAAAACTAATCTCGTAGATAATTTAAATTAAAAAATAATTTCCCTAGTCATCATATAAAGTCCATCAGAAATTCAGAATGGACAATATTGGAGAATTTACTTCAAAAGCATTTGTTGATTATTGCATGGCAATGAGAATTAAAGTTGAACATTTTGTACTGCATGTCCACAACTAGAATAGACTAGCAGAAACATTAATTAAGAGAATTAAATTTATTGCCCGACCGCTTTTGCAGAATTGTAATTTACCAACTACATGTTGGGGACACGCAGTCCTGCATGCAGTAACTCTCATCAAGTTTAGACCATCGACATACACCATCCATTCACCTATGCAACTAGTTCAAGGGTCAGCACCGAAAATTTCTCATCTCCGTAGGTTTAGGTGCAAAGTTTATGTACCTATACCCCCTCCACAGCGTACTACAATGGGTCCTCTCCGAAAGTCTAGGATATACGTTGGTTATGAGACAATATCCATAATCAGGTATTTGGACCCCATGACAGGAGATCTGCATACAACCCGTTTCAGTAATAGTATATCTGATGAGGGTAGTTTCCCGACATTAGGGGGAGGAAATCAACCCTTGATGAAAATATCAGGAAATTACGTGGCAAGCCACGGGATCCATGCAATGACCCGCGCACTAGTGAAGCAAAATAGACAAGTCCAAAAAATCATTGACTTATAAGCATTAACAAACCAATTGCCTAATTACTTTAGTGATAGCGTGACCAAGTCCCATGTGCCTGCATACAATACACCGGAGAGGGTTGAAATACCAAAAAATTGAAGGTATCTCTAATCCCATCTAGAAACCTCAAAATAAAAGAACGAGAACCCTGGCTCCTCGAATCCCAAGTAACCAGGGACGCTAGGTGAAAAGAGATAAGAAGGACTTGACATAACTAATCACCGAAGTTCCCCAGATCCAGAAGGGGAGCCAGTTGAGACCTAGCACCAGTATGACACCTTCAGAAAAAAGGCATATTGGATCTGAACATTCTCATAGAGGGAGAAATCAACATGGATGTGTGCGTACACATTGGAGCTGAAAAACTAAAGGGACTTACCCCCATAACTGGAAGGAGAGGTGAGTAAGTAGAAACACTAGAAAAATCAACCCATAATGAAATAGTTATAAACTATGTGTATACGAGAAAATCCATGAATAGGACAACAGCCAATATTGATATTTATTTTACAAAGAAAATTGTCTCAATCATCGATCTTGATCCAGAGTCTGCATCGCTCGCTAAATGTAAGAAAATATCAGATTGGAAAGACTGGAAAAAGACCATAGAAACTGAATTGTTATCTTTGAATAAAAGAAAAGTGTTTGGGCTTGTAAGCCACACGTCTCCCCATGTGCACCCCGTAGGGCATAAGTGGGTATTTGTTTGAAAGAGAAATGAGAAAAATAAAGTCATAAGATATAAAATAAGACTTATTGCACAAGGTTTTAGTCGACGTACGGGAGTTGATTATGAAAAAAAACCTATTCCCAGGTCATGGGTGATAATACATCTAGATATTTAATCTTGATGGAAGTAAACCTGAACTTAGAAATGAAGTTAATGGATGTGGTAACTATATATGTTTATGGAAACTTGGATTTAGACATTTATATGAAGGTGTCTGAAGGCATCCCTGTCCTGAACCAAGACAGAGCAAATAAAAACCTGTATAGTGTGAAACTCAGAAAATCATTGTATGAACTTAAACAATCGGGCAGGATGTGGTATAATCACTTAAGCGACTTTCTATGCAAGAAAGGCTACACGAACAATGAGGATTGTCCCTATGTATTTATATAACGATCCTAGAATGAATTTTTTATAATCTCAGTATATGTAGAAGATCTGAATATCATCAGAACCTTGGAAGATATAGAGGAAGCAGGTTCTTACTTGGAGTCAGAATTCGAAATGAAAGATTTGAGTAAAACCAAATATTGTTTAGGCTTGCAGCTCGAGCATGTTCTAGAAGAAATATTGGTACATCAATCTGCATATACTCAAAATGTGTCAGAAAGGTTTGGCTTTGAAAAGGCATACCCTTTGAAAGTACCAATGGTCGGACTATCTTTATAGCAAGACAAGGATCCGTACTGACCTAGAGAAGAGGGGAGGAAGTCCTGGGATCAGAATTCCCATACTTAAGTGTAGTAGGAGCACTTATGTATTCAGTAAACTGCACTAAACCAGACATCGCATTTGCTGTAAACCTATTAGTAAGGTATAGTGTAGAACCTTACCAAAAGGCATTAGCGGGGAATAAAGAACATCTTCCGATACCTTTAAGAAAGCAAAGACCTTGGATTGTTCCACAGAAAGAATCAAGACATGAATATGACCAGCTATGCAGATGTCAAGTACTTGTCAGATCCACATATAGTTAGGTCACAAACAGCTATGTATTCCTATGTGGTGGAACTGCAATTTTTTGAAAATCGTCTAAGAAAAGTCTTGTATCAACTTCGACGAACCACTCAGAAATCATAGCATTGTATGAAGCCGCATGAGAATGTACTTGGTTTTGATGAATGGTTCATCACACCCAGTAGTCATGTGGATTGAACATCATATAAACTCTCACAATTATCTATGAAGATAATGCAGCTTGTGTTTCACAAAGTGAAAATAGGTTATGTGAAGAATCATCTAACAAAGCATATCAACCCCAAGTTCTTCCGTGCTCATGAATTATAGAAGATGGACGAAATTAAGGTACTACATACTAAGTCATGTGAAAACCTTGCAGATTTGTTCACTAAGTCACCTCTAGCATCTAAATTTGAAAGGTATATATGTGAAATTGGGATGATGAGACTTAGAGAAGAGCAGTACTTAGGGGGAAATTCTTCTCGAGCTCACTATTAAAATTTGATCATGAGGATCGAGTACCCAAAGAATAAATCCTGTAGATTAAATAAAATTGAGTGGATTGTACTCTTTTTCCTTAACGAGTTTTTTGGAAGTTTTTCGGTCAAGGTTTTTAATGAAGCAATTCGTGCAACACAACATAACATATATCATATACTCTTTCTCCAAATTTTTTCTACTGGATTTTTATAGAGTTTTGATGATGCATGAACGTGACGGATGAGTGCCCAAGGGGAAGTGTTGGAAAACCTAGGCCTGGTCCATGGTGGGCATCTCTCCACCGAGTCTATAAATAGGGGGTCCTAATGATTATATCTTGTACTTGTGGAAGAGAAAGCAATAAAGGAAAGAAGTTCCCCTATCTCTCTCTGTGTTCAATTCTTATATTTCCTTGCATTATCTATGTTTGATCCATCTCTCTCGTATAGGAGGAATCGCTTGGATTGGACTCGTCAATGACGGTTCCTCAACAGAATTGACCAAAGCCATGGGCACGACTAACCCCGGTAAGACGCCGACCATCTGGGCCGTTTCTTGTTAATCCTGTCTTTGTCCTCCCCCCTAAAAAAATCTCTTTTTCCAAAAAAGCTAAGCATGTAAATTACTATAAAAATATACTCCCTCCAATCATAAATACACATCATTTCGGACATTAACATGATCTACAAAATGCAACTTTAATCGCTAATTTCTATCCTAATATATTTATAAAGCACAATAAAATTATAATATTACAAAAGTACTTTTTTGAGACAAATATATACATATAATTTTCATATATCTCATTTAAATATTCAAAAGATATTAATAGTTAAGTTTTGAAAGTTTGACTGAACTTATATTCAAAAGGATATGTATTTGTGACCGAAGGAAGTAAGATTACAACAAGCTTCTTAAGGAAATTTTGATTTTTTTTTCTCACAGCGTATATACAACGGTATATGAAGCTTGAGAAGGAAATTTTGGATTTTGCTTTGGGAACCAAACCTTACTTAGGTGGCTAGTGGAAGTGATTGTACGTCTAGCTCATCAGAGTTTAAACCTGATGTTTGGCCCTGCGTGTCTCATTTCGGAGATTTTTTTTAGTGAGAGATGTGTCCATCACAAACGAGACGTTGCTCATTCAGTCTTCCGTAGATGTTATGTGTATAAGTGCATGTGTGGGGAAGTTTATGGTCCTACTCAAAAGAGCTTTTTTTTAGTGGCTTATGGCTGAAAAGCACTGTAGCTGACTGAAAAACACTGTAGATGACAAAGGTTTATTTAGCATAGTTAAGTTTTAAAAAAACTTAAAAATAGAAGAAAAAATATGTTAACCCATCACGTATAATGCAAACAAATACGAGAAAAAAAGAACTGGAAAAAGGTCAAAAAGACAAAAATATAAAAAAGACGAAATTTATGAATAGTACAAAGATAAGCTAAAAGACAGAAGGTTAAGTTGAAACAAGCGGAGCCATAGGTTGTATTGAGTGTGTTAAAAAAATTGTATACGCACTAACTTTTTGTAGCGTAGTGCCTTGGGGAGGCGCGCGCTAAGCCGCAGGAGCGTACGCGCGCCGGGCCGCCCCACGTGGGCTCCACTAGTCAACCGCGGAAGCGAGTGCCACGTCGTGCCCGCAGCGAAACGCCCGCGCGCCGAAATGACGGAAACACCCCTACCCTCCACTAGCACCACTCCCCACCTCTGCTTCGCGATATGCATGATCCGTTCCATTTCCATCCCATCCCTCCCCCGCGTCGTCCTCCTCCTCCTCCTCCTCCTCCTCGGCTACTCCCCGATAGGCAGTCTCAGAGCTCAATGCCGGCTCTCTGATCGCTGATCCTTCTCGGTTCCCGTGTTGCTCGATTCGAAAGTCTCCGCGCTTTCTCCCATCCGTCTCTGTCCCTTGGATTTCCTTCCTCTGTTTCTTGGTTGGTAACCGCGTTAACACTACCAGCTGCCGAAGAGTCGATCTTTCTCGTTTGGTCCTTGGGATTTCCGGCATTCACACGTGAATTTCTCTGCTTTCTCCGAGCTGTTGGTGTCACAAAGATTAGGAAAGGAAAGGATAGGCAAGTGAAGAAGAAACCGTGTTTCGTGTATAATCCTCGTTCTCCCATTGACGTTTCTTGGAGCTCTGCGTTTTTGCCATCCGGGCTCCTATTTATAGGATTCACAGGGCGTCATTGCTCGATTCTGATCGATCTTGCCTTTGTTTGGATCAGAAATCTCCAAGCCTTTATCTAGTCGGATTCCTGTTCCTGCATTCCCAAACCATCGCACCCAGGAGGCCTTACTTATCGTGCTCCGATTAGTCTGTTCTGGGAGGAGATCTTTTCTGGGTCCCGATCAGCTCGCCCGAGGAGCCAAATGGCGAATCTTGCCGTGCTCCGTCCGTGGCTCGGCGTGCTGGTGGCAATGGTGGCGGCCGTGTCGTGGCACGGCGTTCCAGCGGTGCAGGCGCTGGGGATGAACTGGGGCACGCAAGCGTCGCACCCGTTGCCGCCCAAGATCGTAGCGCAGCTGCTCAAGGACAACGGCATCAAGAAGGTGAAGCTGTTCGACGCCGACCAGGCCTCCCTCAGCGCCCTCGCCGGCTCCGGCATCGAGGTCATGGTCGCCATACCCAACGTCATGCTCGACGTCATGACCGACTACGACACCGCCAAGGAGTGGGTCAGGCGCAACGTCTCCCGCTACAACTTCGACGGCGGCGTCACCATCAAGTGAGAGCTTCTGCTTCAGATTCAGTTTCACCTCTTTAATCGTTGTTCTCAATCATGGCGCCGCCGGGTGATGTGACGTCTTGTGTCGTGTCGACGTTCTCGTTTGCAGGTACGTCGCCGTCGGCAACGAGCCGTTCTTGGCGGCCTACAATGGCACGTTCGACAAGGTGACCTTGCCGGCGCTGCAGAACATCCAGAACGCGCTCAACGAGGCAGGCCTCGGCGACACCATCAAGGCCACCGTGCCGCTCAACGCCGACGTGTATTACTCCCCGGATAGCAACCCGGTGCCGTCGGCGGGCCGCTTCCGCACAGACATCGCCGACACGATGACGCAGATGGTGCAGTTCCTGAGCAACAACAGCGCGCCCTTCACCGTCAACATTTACCCGTTCATTAGTCTGTACCTGAACGACGCCTTCCCCGTCGACTTCGCCTTCTTCGATGGCAGCGCGACGCCGGTGGTTGACAACGGCGTCCAGTACACCAACGTGTTCGACGCGAACTTCGACACGCTGGTGGCCGCGCTCAAGGCGGTCGGGCACGGCGACATGCCCATCATCATCGGCGAGGTCGGCTGGCCCACTGACGGTGACAAGCACGCCACCGCCGCCTACGCGCAGCGCTTCTACAACGGCCTGCTCAAGCGGCTGGCGGCCAACGTCGGGACGCCGCTCCGTTCGAACCAGTACATCGAGGTGTATCTGTTCGGCCTCCTCGACGAGGATATCAAGAGCGTCGCGCCGGGCAACTTCGAGCGCCACTGGGGCATCCTCCGGTACGACGGCCAGCCCAAATACCCCGTCGACCTGACCGGGCAGGGGCAGAACACCATGCTCGTGCCGGCTAAGGACGTCGAGTACCTGTCCAAGACGTGGTGCGTGGTGAACACCAACGCCAAGGACACGAGCAAGCTCGCCGACAACATCAACTTCGCGTGCACGTTCGCCGACTGCACCGCGCTCGGCTACGGCTCGACGTGCGCCGGCATGGACTCCAACGGCAACGCCTCCTACGCCTTCAACATGTACTTCCAGGTGCAGAGCCAGAAGGAAGAGGCCTGCGACTTTCAGGGGCTCGCCGTGCCGACGCAGACCGACCCATCCACCGCCGCGTGCAACTTCACCATACAGATCGCCGCCACCTCGGCGGGCCACCGGCGATCCACCGGGCCGGTCGGCGCGGTTGCCGTGCTAGTGCTGGCACTGGTCCAGTTGTTCTTGTTGCATTAGCGGGAACATGTGCTTGAGAGAGATTTACAGTTGTTCATTTGTTGCATTATTTTTTGGGTTAGTAATTAGTACAAGTCTTGTACTGGAGATACATATACTTCAGCCTTCAGGATATATATATTGAGACGATTTTTCACATAATATCTACACACTAATCACTACTAGAGCTAGATGATGACTAATCGACTAAGTTCAGAAACAATGCTTCACATCATGGCCTCATATAGAGTATAAGAACGAACTGCTGCTATGCAAGTGATCTAGGCTGGGTTCGAAAGAGTTTATTGCTTTTGGCTTTTATACTTTGCTACAGTAACTAATTTTTGAAAGGAACATCTTTTCAAAACGGGATCTACAAGTCAAATATAGCATTGTACTGATTTCAGCTATACTGATTAAAATTGCATGTGTTTCTCGTTTTGTACTTTCTCTCACAAACAAACAGATTTCAAAAGTCATAAGTCATAGCCTAAAAAACCAACCCTAGATTTGATTGGATCTATGCAATATAGTATACAGATGATTTGAATGCAAATCCGAGATGCAGAGATGCACATGGTTCCGGGATCCAGCATAACGTGGTCTAGATGCTCAACTTTTCCTTCGTTGCAAGTTAGGCAAAAATAACTGGTTCCTATGCAGGTGAGGTGACCCACTAGTCTGAAGATGATGCATCCAGGCATATGGAGATACAATTTCTCCTGCTATTTTTAATTACCAGCTGAGCAGGAGTATGCTCATCAATAATTATATACTCCCTCTAGCCACAAATCCATATCATATTAGGATACATGCAGTTAACCATTCGAAATTTTGGCGATGGATCCTTTTAAAAAATTATATCGATGAAAATCGTATATGTAGATTTATCTCAAAATTTTTATTGCATTTTATAAATATATTCTAATAAAAATTAGTGATCAAAATTGCGTTTTAAAAATCATGTCGAGTCTAAAACGACGTGTATTTATTCAATGTCTAAAACGACATGTATTTGGGAATAGAGGGATTACATTGTTTTCAGCGAATTATCTCGTAGTGGTGGCTGATTTATACTCGAGTTCACGAACAAAACAAGATCACAAACACTTCTCCAAGAAAAAATATTCTAAACAAGCCCAGAAGTGGAGGAATTGACAATTAAGCTGGACCATCCTAAACAACGCCCCAAGTGGAATTAATGACCTCTTCAGAAACAACAGTGGGTAGCACACATGTCATGATATATTAATATTGTCACAGCGTTTTTTTTTCTGCAACAAATTATTAGTGGAACTTTCAGAAAAAGACATGACAATTTCTCCTCTCTGATTCACAGTATGCAAAAAAAAAGTACTATTTCTACAGAAGATCAAGTTCACAGAGAAGCATCTAACAACAAAACACACCGAAATCTATCATGATTTACACTAACAGACGTCCACGGAAACCTGGTAAGCCTTGAGCATAATAATGTAATCAGTAAAATTGCATACCGTTAAAAATAAATATTTACATTATTCATACTGCAAATAAAGAGAAGTGCACCTGTGCCAATGAAACTTCCCACACAAACACCAACAGAATATAGCCCTTGAAGGCGTGACCCAGTGTAATGGCCCAGCGAGCAATGCTCAAGCACCAGTGACTGACATCAGTTGGTGGTATTTGTCGAAGGCGTTCATTGGCAAAGCAAATTCCAGGAGAATGATAGACACAATTCAACCCCTGACACATAATTTTGAAGTAAACTTGACGGATCAAGTAACATCATGACGAAATAAACGAGCAGCGCTCCTCCAGAACCACCATCAGATTTTGGTGATCTTGTCAGCTTTCACGAGAGGATTCTGTTTGGCTATCTGCTCCCTGCCAGCCTGCTTGTAATCGAATGTGCATTTGTGCGAATCTGCATAACGGTGCATTGAGCAGAAGGTACCTCCACAGCGGCACTTGAATCCTGTCAACCCAACCTTCTTCTGGCATGACAAGCACCAGTTACTGGCTGGCTTCGGTGCCTCCTCCACCACTTGCTTCCCATCTGCGACTGAAGCAGACCGTCTATCTGTGATTTCTGCTGCCAAAGGTGTGGAAGACGATGCAACAACAGCTTTCTTCTCCACCACTGTGGACACTGTCCTGGCCTTAACGGTGTCTCTGTAACACTTTGAACACATGTTTTCTGTCATCCTGCTGCCAAAGAAGCCACAGTTATTAATGCACAATATTGGGGCCTCAGGTGTGTGGACACCAGTCTCCTCTGCCTCCTTTTGCCATCTCTCTTGTGCCATTCTACAGAACACCAATTGCACCTTCATTAGCATAAACCAACGATCATTAATCAAGAAACTTCAAAAATAATTCAACATGTCTAGTGCGTGAAATGTAAAGAAAGTAGGTGGAACTAGGTAAGAGTCAGAAGTCCATCACAATTAATTTTCCTGCAACTGTGGAACATAACATGATTACATGACAGAATTGACCTGACCATGACAAGAACACATCCCAACCTACAGAACAAATTTAGTTGGTTGTTCGTGTCAATAAGGTTGCGAGGTCATAAAGAATAGTACTGATAAAACTCCGCAGCATCCAATCAACTGAGCTCGATAACACAATAGAAACTGTCCTGACTAAGACAAGAACTCATCCCAACCTACAGCACCAATTTTCCTATCATACGGATTAGAGGTCAAGAGAGGCACTGAACACCACCAAATAAGCACTATATTTGTGGGCAGAGAACCCCCTTAGCACTTAGCAGTTAGCACCCCATGCACATGATCAAACCTCAACATTGACTTGCTCATTACAATTTGCCTGACTGGGCTATTTCCCTTTGTAATAGATATTCCTTAGTGATAGCTTGTATGGAGAACAGAGCGTGAGACCAGCCCAGGAAACTGGACAATTGTCATCGCTGTGTTAAAACAAGACTAAGAAATGAAGTAACCAAGGCTCCATTTCTTGCCCTGATATGGTGTATTATCATACTCACCAAGAAACATTGCGCAATTATCCCGTCACCACAGCATCATCGATGGTCAATGGCCATGCTCGTCAAGCAACACAACGGTGAATTTCCATGCTTATTGAGAAGTTTTAAACTTCTCGCCTTCACTTCCTTGGCATCATCCAATCTTCCTTGAGTAAAGGAAGAGATCCTATCCACAGCAGCGAAAACCGTAAGGAAGCAATCCTGCCGGCTAAACGATTCACCTTGGCACGCTGGTCAAGAAACCTCGGCAAGGCCACACGGCAGAAACTAAGCCTAGCGTGTAATCCAGACCCGCACGAATTCCCCTATCTGAAAACTAATCCTTTATAGGTACTTAACTAGTCCTTTCTCTTCGGTTCTGCCAAAGTCAAAGGCAATCAACCATCCATCATCACTCATCAGAATCACAACAAACTCAAGCACGCGAATCCCTTATTATCAAGCATCAGAGGCACCAAGCTATTCATCCAACGAACCAACTAATCCTACATCGATCGCAGCCAGCCAAGAACGACGCATCAAGCAATCGAACAAAACTCTACAAAAACCAAACAGACGTGGAACAGCCGAAACAACAGACAAATTAAAGCTGCGAACTCAATTCACGGTTTCAGATCGAGCCGTACTTCGAGAGGGCTGGCCGGGGCCTCGACTGATCGGATCTGCGGAGCGGAGACGGCACGGGGGTTGGCTTCTCGCTCTTCTCCCCTCTCCACCTGTTCTTCCGAGAGAGAGAGAGAGAGAGAGAGAGAGAGAGTTTGGTTTTTCTTTTCTGCTCTGGGTGCGGGGTGGCGTCGGGTTATAAAGGCCAGGAGGCTTTTCCCAGTTCGACTACGGCCTTTTCTTTTCGAACTTTTTAGAAAAATTGATTAATTTATGTGGGTGATTAGAGGTGGTTGGGTTGGGTTAAATTAAGTGGGGATTAGGAGCGGGATACTTCTAGACGCGTAGATTCGCGAGGGCGACTCCTGCGGAACGGGCCCACAGGACTGTGGGCCCCGGTGCAGTCGGATAATTGAGCATGGCCACGTGTCTGGCTCGTCTCCTGAACCGGACTGGTTATGCATAGAGTGCGATTTCAGCTAATTAATGCAAATACGGATATCTGATCCATGTTTGGGACGCGAAAATTTTACAGTTTTTTTAAGAATTTTACGTGAAATAGTTCAGTTCGTACAGGACTAGAGAGAAATTTAGGTGTTTTAACGGTTACTGTGTTTATATTGATTTCTATTTTATATTTAAAGAAGTTAAAAGTTAATATGAACATCTGAATTGTTAAATGGTTTCTTCATTTCTCTTACTCCTGTCTCATTTTGAGAATAAGTCAGAAAGTAATGAGAGCATCACGAACCTGACTGCTCTCACGTACCTCACTCCTCTTATTTTTCTTATAAAAATTACTTCTTTTAACTATTACTTATTTATTTCTAGCTAAAAGTTATTAGCTGTAGCGAATAGAACACCTCCTAAGTACAGCTAATAGAACACCTCCTAAGGCCCGTGCGAAGATTCGGACACGACAATCCAGCGGGTTCACTCTCAGGCACACCAACGAAAACGAAAGCGTAGCATGCGAGATACTTGAACCGCGGAGGCAGCAGCCGATCGATCTCCATCGGTGGTGCTGGGCCGCGATCCATCGAACCAGTAGCTCACATGAAAGAGAGAGACGACATGGAAGACAAGCTGTTCTTTCGAAGGTAGCACATCGCACAGATCATACATCGACGGCAAGGATAGTACCGTCACGGCAAACGAAGTTAGGACAAATTTGACACTGTTCTCTACATTAATACCAAATATAGCTCCTTAGTCACCGAAATCCCATATATAGTCCCCATTTCTGACCGCACGTTCACGGAAGAGCGACACATCGTAGTTGTGCGGTCTCGGACCGCACGATTAAGCGCTACAATGGTCGTGCGGTCGGGGACCGCACGATTTGCTTAGTCATGCGGTCGGGAATCGTATGATTAAACCAGCTACAGTATTGGACAGGAGGCGCAAAAAGCGCGGTCAGGAGCTCTGCGCGTGGGCGGGAATCTCAGTGAAGTCGTGCGCTCAGACACCGTATTTCTCCCCGAATTCATGCGCTCATAGACCGCACCGCTACATGCTACAGTTTAATTACAGGCCGCACGATTAAGCTACAGTGCTAGTTGTGTGGTTTCGAACCGCACGACTAATACGTGTCACCATCCTGTAGTCCCGCAGTTGTATATGAAGCTAAAAATAAATTTTTTTGGCTTAACAGACTATATTTAGTATTTTTAGGGTAAACAATGCTACAAATGTCCAAACTTCACGGCAAACTAGCTAGTGCCGTACACATGCCACGGCTAGAACTTGTGAGATTTAAGACAAGAACAAAAGGAAAATCCTCAAACTGTCCTTGATTTCTGTTCGTCCTGAGTCCTGACGGATGGATGCATTGGTTGATTACTCGTCTTGAGAGGAAGTGAACACGCGCTTCAGATCCTGGTGATCTTGCCGGCAACGACGAGCGGGTTCTGCCTGGCGATCTGCTCCCGCCCGGCGCTCTTGTAGTCGAAGCCGCAGCCGTGCGCTTCAGAGTAGGGGTGCACGCCGCAGAAGGTGCCCCCGCACCGGCACCGGAACTCCGTTAGCCCCACCTTCCTCCGGCACGTCACGCACCGGTTCGCCACCGCCGGTGGTTTCGCCGTAGCCGGCTGCTCCACGGTCGCCACGGACGACGACGACGGCAGCTCAACCGCAGCAGCAGCAGCAGCAGCATCAGAGGACGACGCGACGGCGACGCACGTCTTGGCTTTCTTCTCCGGCGGTGCGCTGGAAGCAGCGGCGAAGGCAACCGGCCTTCTTCTCTGGGGTGGCCGTGGTGCCGGCGATGCTGAAGACGTGCTTCCCGGTGGCACTTGGAGCACATGTTGTTGGTCGCGGCGCTGCCGAAGAAGCCGCAGCCGCTGACGCACATGGCGGCGCGCCGGCCGCTGTCTCGCCGTCGGAGCACTTCCGCTTCAGCGCCATTGCTGACGTGCGATGTGCCGTAGCTAGTGGATCGAACCGCTGGTGTTGTACGCCTTTGGGCGTGGGTTGGGTGCGGTGCGCTTTAAGGCCGGGCGAGACGGAATGCTCGCCGTACGGAGGCGGGCTGGGCCATTCGTCGTTGGTCCGCGTACGTTCAGGAAAGAGTGGGGGCAAATCTATAATTTTTTCGCACGCGGGGCTTTTATAAATTTACCCTACTTAAAAAAATGCACTTTGTATATTTACCTTAGTTGCACTTTGTACAACTAAGGCAAATCTACAAAGTCACTCAAGAGTGAGGCAAATCTACAATTTTTCCGCACGCGTGCTTCGACTAGGAGGTATTCGTCTCGACTGCCATGGAGGATTTTTTTTATTGCAGGTTATATTTTTTGTTAAAAATAAATAGTATTAATTGAAAGAAGTGGTTTTTTTTAAAAAAGATGATAAGCATTAAAAAAAGAAAAGATAGAAGTGAGAGGAGTAGAGTGTGATACACTTAGAGCATGTACAATGCAAGATGCTTATATATGAGTACTTACAGAGAGAGAATATAGCCACATCATCAAGCATCCATGCAAAAATTATTTCCTCCAATGCAAGCATCTCTTCCATAGGTGCTTAGATGCTATATTATCTATTAATAGATATAGTTATACACTTATACACATAAGCACTAGTAGCACCGGTGCTTATTTAAGCATCGATGCTTCAAAATAAGCACATTATCTATCCTATGTGGCAAGAAAAATCAGTTTTTTTTATTACTAAGCATCTCTCTAAACGTCTGCATTGGACATGCTCTTATGACGTGCTGTCTTATCGTCGAAGCGAGGCAGGAGTAAAAGAAGTAGAGAAACAGTTTAACAAACATATTTTTATATTAACATCTCTAAATAGAAATCAGTAGAACACCCTGGAATAAAAAAAACGCGAGTTCAGGTTTCTAAAAAAAGAGGGAGAAAGATACATGCGTCCGCCTTGTAAGTACTTGTACCATATGCCGATCATCATGCACGTGAAATAACCTTGTAAAAAGCATCGCTTAAGTACTGACTTGAATTGCGTAAATTTAAGGAAAGCTTGAAGACTCTGGACGGAACAACAGGACCAGAGGAGAGCGTACATCTTCGTTTATCCGTGCTAGTAAATTGGGCTCAACTAAAAAGTGTAGAACCGGATAAATAATAAAGAGGATAAATGATGTTTTAAAAAAATTTCCTTAAGTATTTATCAATCCTTTACTTTGATAGCTACAAAGTTATGAGGATTAGAATATGAAGTCTTCTTAAAAAACAGATGAACATAGAGCTGAGCATGACCAGCCTAAAACACTACATGGTCGGGTTACGACTACTGGTCGGAAATCAACGTGGTCGGTTTCAACTATCGGATGGAAGCCAATGTAGTCGGAGTTCGACTATCAAACGGAAATTACCGTGGTCGAAGATTGACTACCAGTTAGATACCAATGTAGTCGGAAATCGACTATCGGACAGAGATCAACATGGTCGGAGATCGACTGCCAATTGGATACCAACGTAGTCAGAAATGCTACGAGTGCAACTCGATAGACTAGCTTGAAAAGTGCCATTAAGATCCTATCACAGAAAATCGTCCCCCGGAGCAAACGACATTTATCCAAACTTGATCGATACAGCCCTGGGTGGCACTCGCCCAAGACTATAACCTCAGAGAACAAGAAGGCACTGATTGTAGATTATCCGCGAGAAACGACTCTAGCAGTCGATGACCAGAGACCGGTTGAAAACCAACGTAGTCGATAACCGACGTGGTCGAAATTCGACTTGAGTGGTCAGTGACCAGAGAGCAGTTGAAAACCAACTTAGTAGATAACCAACATGGTTGAAAATGAACATGGTTAAAACCAATATGGTCGAAAGCCAACAAGTGGTGTAAAACCAATGTGGTCGAATCCGGTCGAAAACCAACATGATCGAAAATCAACGTGGTCGAAATCAACATGGCCGAATCTAGTGAAAATATGACCAGTGAGGTCAACAACCAGTAAGTGGTTGAAAACCCAATATAGTCGTAAGACAATGAATGGTCTGAGACCAAGATGTGGTCGAAAATGCGACCAGTGAGATCAACGACCAGTGAGCGATCGAAAACTCAATGTGGTTGAAAGCAAATGAGTGATCTGAGACCGACGTGGTCAAATTAGTTTGAAAATCGACCAGTGAGATCGACGACCAATGAACGGTCGAAAACCCCACATGTTCGAGAAGATGCGGAGTGGTCGGAAGCCTGAAAACAATCGAAAAAGATGCAATGCGATCTGAGATCTGACTGTGGTCGGAACCAACATGATCGAAAACAGAGCAAAATGTAGGAGAGCAGTCTGAATTTCAACACAGTTTCAAAACCAAAATTGATAGAACTTTTACTTTGTAGATCCAAATGATATGAAACTTTACATAGATCTTTTCTAGGGCATTATGAACCTATTTAACAAATGATCATAAAAATTATGACCAAAGATGAGATCTTTTTCAGTTTGTTGGAAGGTTGCATTAAAACTTAGTCAAAATCAAAATCGTTGAATATAACTAACTCGTGGGTGTATGATGACCAAGATGAGCCTAAATAAATGCCCAAATATTACCGCAAACTAGAACACGAAAGAAACTGACTTAAAAATCCTCGGATCATGAAATCATACTTTGATGCCAAATTAAGAACAAATCAATCAAATCAAGATGAATCCATGAAAATACACAAAGATTGATGGAAATACACAAAGCAGACCATTACATCTTTGTTTATTCGTACTAGTAAATTGGGGAACTGTTTATATATCTGATGCTGCAGTTTTTTTATTTTGACATCCTGGCACTTGTTTTTATAAATCTAGTCTTTTTCTTAAGTTTGTCAAGGCAAAAATAATGATGATTAATCACACTTAATTTGTACTAATCATGCAATATAGGTGGCTAATTAATGCTAATTATGCCCCCTTAGTTAGCGGCCGCTACGTGGCTGCTTAGCACATGCTGCCGAGCTCAGCAGGACCTGCGTGTTACCTATCACGGCTACCGAGCTCGATGAGTGGGCTAGATTTACAAAAACGATCATCCAAATGCTAATTTTTTTATAAAAAAAAGCTACAGTCATATGCGAACAATTCTAAATTTGTCTGAAGTCTGAACTAAAGGTTCATGGACACTCTTGAAACTATTTCCGGCCGGTGCGTATGCATGTCAGACGGCTGTGAACGGGCCGCCGCGACCTGGACGTGATGGACAGTCAATCAGTGAACGTTGACGGCGAGCTTCATGCCGGACTGGCAGTGTCCCTCGACGGCGCCGCAGATGAAGAACCACCGCCCGGCCTTCGTCAGCGCCACCTTGTCCTCCCCCGAGCTCAGCGTCGGCGCGTTGCTCGGCACGAAGCACGCCTCGAAGCTCCGCTCGTCCACCAGCACGACGTCGTGGCCGCCCTCCCCCTCCGAGTACAGGAACTCTGCAGGCGCGAATCAATTCAAGGCGCGCGTATACACACATCATATCACGCATGCCAGCAGCTGCAGCGGACCGTACGCTAACGTTGTGGCATTGCTACGTACCGAGCGTGTCGCCGACTGTGAACCTCTTGCCATTGGCCCAAGCGCTATAGTCGATCCCGATGTCCCATCCGTTGCCGTCCCCGACCCTGTACGATGCTGCGGATGCGGTCGCCGGGAGGAGTAAAGCGACCACGGCGACGGTGGCCACGACGGCGACGAAGGCGAGCGTGATCTGACGAGAAGCCATTCGGAGCAAGGGAGGGAGGCTGGCCCTCGGTGTGGACTGTGGTGCGTTGATGGGTCTGTTTACCGTGCTTATGGTAATGCTACGGGAGCTGCGCGTTCGATGAATCAACCTTGTGAACGGAATCTTTGCGCTATTCCATGAACACACACGTAGTGGGACTCCATCGACAAGGTGGATACCGTACGTGGTTGCGTGTATGCCGAGACGGTGGGTTCTGGCTAGTTTGGAACAGGACGTGCGGTTTGCTGTGCCATCGTTGCAGAAGCAGGCGAGTTCGTCGCTGTATCTGGGCCGGTTTCGCGTACGGCGTCCGTGCTGTGACTGCTGCCTCGAATGCTACGTCGTGAATGGTCCCAAATCGCCAACCGCGTTGTGCCAATTGGGTGGTGGACTGTGGGGGGAAGCAGCCGGGCCACACGCTCGGTAGAAGGGGGTGGGCCTCGGAAGGGAAACCCTCGGATGACTGGGTATCCTATGACAATTATTACTATTATTTATTAAAAAAATAAGTTGATGGTTGTAGGTTTCTTCTTCTTCAATCATTTTATTTTTAATTTTTTACCATTATTCACTTTTTAACTGATCAGAGTAGCTATCTTTCATAGCATAATTCTCTATATATCCAATAAATTTTGTTGCAATGCATGTACAGATGACTAGTAAACAAGTAATCCCTACTAATCACTATTTCTCTTGTCCCACGGCGCACCACGTCATCCCTATTAATTGTAACCATTGGATCTAAGCTAGAGGTTCTAGATTTTTCCAATCCACCCACAGCGAGCCGCATCAACTAGATTAGGGCCAGTTCTTTTGAACTACGGCTTTTGACTACGGCTTATTAGTATAATAAAATAATAATTGCTGAAAGAAAACGAAACCAAAAGATGGTTGGAAAGCCGAAAAGAATGAGACATTAGTTTTGTCCATTGGATTAAATCTTTGCGCTACAGATTTGGTTGAACTCGGATCGGACAGTTAGCACTACTGCTATTTTGAGAATTTACAGTCAGGGCTGAGTGTTTCGGTTTTCTCTTGATGGAGTTTGAAGTTTGTCTGTAAGATAATGCGACGCAGCCATTTGTACTGAGTTTCTTCTGCACGTACAGAGCTACCTTTTGGTTTCAGCTCTAATAAAATTGGGACGGGGTTTTATGCTTTTATGTTTAAAAATTAAACAGTGGACTCTCTTAGTTCTTTGTATCCACGTGATTAGGCTTCGGTTGAAAAGCGGCTACATTGTACTTTTTTTACTAGTCATAATCTTTCATTTTATTCTCTAATGTTTGCATGAGGCTCTCTGTTGTGGTTTCCATCTAGTTCTTAATACATCTATGATCTACCGGCTAAAATGATATTTGAATGGGAACAGTAGTAGGAGTAGTTACAACTGAATAACACATATCAAGCTCGGGATTATCTCTTTAATTACTCTCAATCAGGGATTTGTTTGGAAAGAGCGTACGTAGAAGCATAGTCCTACTTCCGATCACTTCACGTACGGAATGCACCTAGTGAGCCACGTTTTTTCTTGACGCGCAGCAAATGATCTGCGGACACATGATTAATGGTTCACCAACACAAAGACCTATTCTTTTAGGCTACATATTTTAGTTTTTTTATTGCGATTTATCTATTTATTATTAAAAGTCACTGACATGTATTTTAGAGTTGTTAAGAAAAAAAAGAAATATACTAAAATTCTCATAACAAAATAAAATATCTGGTCCATAATTTTATGGATCTAAGTTATAACGGCTCGGACTGAAAAAAGAGTTCATATCAAGTGCAATTCAAACTAAGAGCTCTCAAAAAATATATTAAATCCTCTGACAGCCGCCACCGCCGTAGGAGCGGCTACCCGCAAGAGGAGGAAGAGCATGTGGAGCACCGACGACTATGAGGCGATGCGCGAGCTCGACGGGGATGGTTCCGACGCCAACGTCGAGGCGTGCCACTGCCACTCCAGTGAGGCCGTCGCCGTCAAGTCCCACCGCCACGCGCCCACTGGCTCCGGGAAGTGGTCCTACCCCTACGCCGCCGACAACGACGAGTTGTTCCGCGAGGCCGAGTTCCTCATGATCTGCGATGGTCACCCCTCCGTCATCACTAGCGAGCACTCCCTCGTGATGAGCATGTCGAGCCCAGCCTCTAGCACGTCCTGTACAACCTCTGCATTGGCCGGCCACTCCTGGAGGCTGATGTGCGCTGCGTGATGCAGCAGCTCCTGCGTGGTGCCGTCACATGCACGAGAACCCGTCATCCACCATGACATCAAGCCGGGGAACATCCTTGTTGACGGCCGACGATGGCCGTGATGTCGTCAAGATTTGCGACACGGGAATTGCTGTCAACATGGCTGAGAAGCCACCGTACTTGCGCGCAGGCAGATCCGTTACATGACATCGGAAGAGCTCATGGGGAAGCCCGACTATGACACGATGGTTGACATATGGGCCATCGGCTGCAACATGCCTCTGTTCTGTGGGAAGGATGATGCCCTTGTGCTCCTCAGGATCTTCGATGTGCTCACGTTCCGGGCTATAGGTACTGGCCGGCCTACGACTCCCTGTCGCTCGCCGGCAAGGTGGTGACGCCGTCGCGCATCCGCCACCGCAACCAACCGCTCGAGTTCTTCCCTGAGCACCGCCTGTTAGAGGAGGGCTTCAATGTCATAAAGGGGCTCCTCTCCTACAACACCGACAGAAGGCTATTGATGACCACCACGCTCCAACTTCCCTGGTTCACTTCCGCCACATGATCGATGATCTTTAGTGCATATCACCATGTAACAACGCATAGAACAGTGTCTCTGATGTGACCAAGAAATTATGTTCATCCTGTTTTGTTGATGTGACCAAGAAATTTTATCTACCATGAATCTGTTTGAGATCTATTGTACAATGCTTGATCAGTAAATATAATTATGTTGTCATCATCTTTGTCAATTTGGATCAGCAAGGTCGTGTTGATTTGACAAGTTTCATGCCCATCAATGAGCTCTTGAGTTTAACTCTACTCCTCACAAAGTAGATAATAAGTTGAAGTTATTGAGTTTGTGATCCCAGACCTGAAAATCTATACATTCTACTGGACTTGAAGAAGGCTGAAGAAATCAAGTCTCTAACTCTGATACATAGTTTCTGTTCCCCTCTTTGCTAAGGTTTAGAGCTCTGTGCCGTCAGCTAGAACCCTTGCCTGAACATTGTAAAGGCTACAGAAACTGGTATTTTGAACCCTCGTAGATGAATTTGAAGTATGCATCTTATGTATACTCGGAGAAAAACGATGTACAGAAATACAGAATCATCGAGAGATTGTGCCACTGATAAATTAAGAATCAAGTAGGGAAAAGTTCTAATATTTGGAGGAAGCTAAAGTTAGACAAAGTTACAACTAGGGATGGCAATTGTGCCCGTTTACCCGTATATCTGTGGGTAAATACCCTAATGGAGTCAGATATGGAATATTTTCTTTACTCACGGGTATGAAAATGGGACGAACATTCTACCCGTCAGGTGAACGGGCATAGGTATAGGTAAGCTCCACTCGTACCCGCTCCGTCCGTTTATCCACGATATAGATTGATAGGTTCTGCAGCCATAGCAATATCTCTAATTATCATTACATGTGTACCGTTGAACCAATTATATATGCTTTAAAAATGATGCCGGCGTAGGTGCGCGGGCCACTATGCTATTAGTTTAATAAACAGTGATTGCTAAGAGAAGTCAAAAATCAAAAACTGCTGAAAAATAAAAAAAATAGCCTTAAACTGCAGATTAATATTAACAAATCACAGATTAAAAACACCCCAAAAAAAACCCTAAGAAGAACCGTCCATGGCTCCGTCACGCTTGCCGGTGAAGCGCCGGCCGCCGGTAGCTAGCCATCCCTACTGGCGATGACAAAACACAGATGTTGAGGCGGCCGCCGGAACGCCCAGATTTCGACGCGGTCACCCGCCACGAAGCCGCAGCGCCCAACGAATTGCATGTACCCCCTGCCATTGATCACCGTGCCGTCGCTGCGGTGAAACTTGTTTAGTCTCAGCTCCGAGCCTCCGACACCTCCCATTCCCCGCCGCACTCGTAGATGGACATCGGCACCCCTACGTACCACGTCGTACCTCGTCGGACTCGCCCTTTTCTTCCGGCCGTAGGCATTGGACGGAATGAGGATGCTGGTCTGCCGCGAGCTCACGTCCGACTTCTGCAAGAACTTCTCTCCGACAAAGTGCAGCGACAGGTTCTTGGGGAGGTCATTGCAAGGCAAGAGCCCGGCGCGCAACCACGCCGGCTCCGTGGCGCCGGCGTCCCCGTGATGTGCGGCGGGCGGGTGAGGATTGGCCTTTCTCCGCGTTGGCCGTGGCGCGCTTGCGGACTGCAAGGGGAAGCGCACGAAGAGGCTGCAAGAGCAGGGGCGCTGTAGCGTTGCCGCCTGTCATCGATCGGCTGCTCGTCTTTGGCGCGCTTGCTCCCCGGCTCCGTTTGTTCCTCGCCGATTTCTCGATTGCTTGCGGTCCTTGTGTCCGCAGCAGATCGCCGTGCCGCTCCCGTCGCACCTGCGCGTACGGCGCCCATTGGTTGGAAAATGATCACCTGCTCTGCTCGTACCACTCACCCAGCAACAAGCAAAGGTGGACGGCGCCGTCTTCCTTCCTGCGCGCTCGGGCTCGGCTCACGACGGGGTACGCGCAGGAGCGGCCTTTGGACGACGTGGATTTCGGGCGGCAACTCGGCGAGGCATCGACAACTCCTACCTGCCCTTGCGCTCTCGTCGTCGTGGTACGCTGTCCAAAACAACTCAGGAATTGGTATATCAACAGTCAACTTTGGGACGACAAAAATCAGCACCAGCAATCACCTAAGCAAACAGATCCATGTGGCCAAAAGATCATGACGAAAAAGAACACTAAGCTGCTAGAATCCCCTGGTTCAAACACCTTTGTTTACTTTCAAAATGAAAGATACACCCCCCAAATCATTATCATTCATTGCAAAAGCCTTACGGATCTCAACCCCTAGGTACAACTCCTAGTGACAAGAGAAAAAAAAAACATCGCTGGAACAAGAACTGAGCTCTACCTCCTACCAACCAAACTCCCAGACTCAAGCAGAGGAACAGAATGAAAAGAAACCTAACTGGATCCACAATTGCCTCAGACTGCACCTTTCTGCAACCTAAAAGCATCGACCTAGCAGAATCTTGAATGCCTTCAACTGCAGCAGCATTATGCAGTCTGCACCCTATAAGCTCAACTGACTGAAGTAGAGAAAATTAACAGCCATTTGCGACTGTTGTCAGGTTTGCATCTTTTGGGGCAACACCATTTACAGCTACGGTCACAACACCAGTTTCCACCACAGCGTTTTGCTGTCCTCCAACACCAAGTTTCTCCAGTCCCTGCTTTCCATCGATTTCTTCATTTTCAGTGTTGTTGGCAGCAAGTAGCTTTCTATTCATGCTCTGCAGGACCAATAACAGTTGGTCAAGTAAGTTCACTAACTCCACCATTTCTTAAAGTCTAAACACTAAACTGACAGAAGGATGCCATAAAATTCACCAGGGCCAAGCTACAGGAAGGAAAACGATGCAAACCCTTAAATTACTAGGAAATGCTAAAATGAATTCCCAAATACCAGATTGTACTCTCATCAACATAAGCATCGACATTTCGCATGTTAAAAGGCATTCCGAGGACATGTACTAACACAAAGAGCTAGCTCTCAGTAAAATGCACTAGTATCAAGGCAAAACCATTTACTGACAAGATTCACACGCAAGTATATAAAAGTGGGCTCATCATATAAAGCAAGCTGGTTGCCATGTACCTTCTCCAGCAGATGCTGCCCCCTTGATTTATTCTCCTGCATTATCTTCTCACGGTTATCATAAAAGCCAAAGTCATCCAAGATGGATGTCTTGCAGACATGATCCTTGAAAATCTTTAGCATCTGAAGGCCTTGTTCAAGCTTAACCTGTAGACATCACGAGAAGGTGGGGAAAACTCATTTAGCACAGCATGCAAATTTGTTAAACAAATTGTCAAAATTTTTAATACATAGCAGTGTGCCTGATTACTATTAAGGTTTGCAAGCATACTGAAAAACGCTGTCATGATGTGCCACCAGAAACTTTACAGAGGATACTGGTAAAAGATGACAGAATTTAAAGTCACTGTTCTCACCTCCTGCGTATCTCTGCTGTTAGTCACTGGTTTGTTCTCATTATACTTAAGAATAATGTGCTTCAATAAGTTGTTGGGAATGTCCTTTATAATGTGCCACTTGACAGGGAAACAACCAGTCCACTTGTCTTGCTGCCAGTATTCCACTGTCTTGCTAAAATCAACCTGACCAACCATCTCAGCTAGACCAACGAACTGTCCGCTGGTGTTGACCTGCAAAGTAGAGGAAGACCAATAACATCAGCAACCAATCATAAAGGCTGTTCACAGCGCGAGAAAATAATCCTTTTTTTTTAACAGAACACAATAACTTACAGAGAAGAATAGGAATACAGGAGAATTGCTCAAGTTTCCCTTAGCCGCTTGAAAAGCAGTGTCAAGCTTTTTATTTCCATTGGGGGTGCTTGCCCAAACATTGTACTTGATGCTCTTGTGAACATCATCCTCACTGTATGATTTAATAATAAAGAATTTGGCATCTGAGTAAGTTTCATCAAAATCAGCCCGATTGTACTGATCCTGCACAACTGCATTAGAGCCATCACTAGAAGGAAGCTCCTGTGCTTTTGCAGGTATCACAGCAGCTTCTCCAAAGCCCTGTTGGCTTTTAAAGAGACCACTTCTTGGTCCTCGCTTCAACTCATTCAAGCCATCCAGGTTTTCGTTGCCAAAACCATAAGACCCATAAGTTTTCCCTCTGGGCTTGTACTTTCCATTGGACAGTGCATTCCACCCACCATATAGCCCGGGGCCATAGATGTGTGATCCATACCAAAACCCCGATCCATAAGCATTTGCATTGTACATTCCACTACTAGAGTATATCGAACTCATGAATCCAGGTGATGGTGGTCGGATTGGTGAACTCTGCCCAAGCAAACCCTGCAAGAAATGTGTTCATGTTGAGATATAGGTTATCCCAATACATCAAATATATGAACTTCTAGATATGCAGAATATGTAAATTTCACTTAAACCAACAGAATTCATCATAGTGTGTATGCCCAATGACCCCAATAATACAAAACCAAAGGGCAGTGACATATAGGCATATAGCACGAACCAAAATCAATAAAGAATGAGTGCTTTGACAGGCCACAGCAAATCATACGAGTAGGATCAAGCAATAAACAACAGTGCTCGTAATTACTGGAATTCTATGGCACATGCGTTTGGGCAATGTTCAGAAAACATCACAAAAACATGTCTTTTTGGATATAAGCATAAGCTCACCAACAAATGAGGAAGAGGTTGCAAATTCTGTTTCTTTGACTGTACCTTGTTTTTAGGATTAGAAGCAATTGAAGGATTGCCACCAGAGTGTCTCTGCTGTTTTTCCGAAAAAGTACGGCCGCCAAACCATGGATAAACTGCTTTGCCACCTTGATTCTGGTAACTACCCGAACGCCCATTTGGTTTCAGAGGCAATGTCTCTTTCTTCAGACCTTTTACACCATCAACGGTGTTTGAACTAGCTTTGGAGGTATCCATCAAGCCAGGCTGCTGATCAGCAGCTGCTGCGCTAGAAACCTCCTTTTGCGATGAAGGAGCTGATTTGCCAGTTTTACACTTGTATGCTGGCTTACTGGCAGTAGTCTGCGATTGGTGGTATGTGGACGGGTACTGATAATGCTGAGATCCATAAATCTGGCCATCATGTCCGGACGCAGCAACACCATATTGAGGATAGCAGTACACGTCCCCATAAGCACCCTGAAGAAACCAACAGAAACAGGGTAAACCAATTCATCCAAATACACTTCCCAGCAATTACAATCTTCAAGGTGCTTTACATGTGCTGGCTAACTTAAAAAGGGTCGGCATTTAGCCCATTAGATTGAACCTAGTAAGCCCAGGTGTCTGCAAGCTTTGTGAAGCAGGGGACGTAATACTCACAGGGGTAAGTGCCTCCGCTCCATCATGGCTCACATACACGGAATAATCTCCCCAACCTGCAAAGCCTGAAAGGCATTAGTTAAGAGTTCAGATTAAATGCCCCAGATTTTGTAAGAATGTGTAGCTATATAGTTGCACAGCTACCTAGGGGTGAAAACGGGTCGGGTTAATCCCGACCGATCCGGCACCGAATCCGATTAGTACCGAATCCGACTAGTACCGAATCCGGAGAAAAAAATATGGGTTAGGATATGGTAACAGCAATATCCGTCCGAATCCGAATATCCGTCCGAATCCGATATATCTTCAAGTTTGATTTCAGGTTAGTACTACTATTTGACATTTCATTTTCTTTTGCAATGGTAAAATAAAATCTTCCACATCAGCTATTAAATAGTAACATCAAGTCAGTGCGTCCTACTCCATTTACTGCACTGTATGCATTCCTTACAAACAAGTAGGGGTGCAAACGAAATGGGTTAATCCCGACCGATCCGACACCGAATCCGATTGGTACCGAATCCGGAGAAAAAATATGGGTTAGGATATGGTAACAGCAATATCCGTCCGAATCCGACCCGTTTTCACCCCTACAGCTACCACTAATTCACTCAAAACAGGCAGTAATAGACTAAATGGTGCCTTAGTGCTTCACCTCCACAATAGTAAGGGTAGGCGCCATAATACGTGCCGACATCCTTGTAATCCTGCGGCGCCGTAGCTGCCCACTGCTCTGCTGACGCCTCCTGAGGGTCTGGAGATGCCACCTCGCCATTCAACGCACCATCCGGCGCTGCCGAGACCTGAAACGTGATCCGAATTCAGTCGCTGAAAAGATACTACAGCATCACATAGTGATTCATTCAACGAGATTGTAAGACGAACAGCGGTCCATATGTACCTTCTCCTTCGCCTCTTTGGCCTCACCGGCTTCGCTCTTGGGATCCAGGGACAGCTTCTGCAGCAAATCCGTAGCCTCTGCAGCAAGACCGGTTAAGGGGAACTGATCCAGACAGTTCCAAACACATATCACAAGATCACGCACTTGGCATAAAATTCTAAGCCTTGGAGCTAAAACCAGGAGCGAGAAACAGGCAAAACCACAGCCAAAACAGAGCACCACACGCTCCGACTGTAATTGTAAGCCTCATCCAATCGATGAAACACGAAATTACCCCCAAAAAAACTCATAATTCTGACGACTAAACCCGTTTCCAGTTCTCCAAAACACCAACGAATCGCCTAGAACGGACAAACCAGACTAAGCACCGGAGATTCAAACACTGGTCAAATCCCCACCCAAAAAAAACCCGAAAAAAGAGTCTCCGAAACACGCAAACAAACCGGGAAAAGATCAGAACGGTGGGAGAGGTCGAGGATACGGTCGGCGGCGGGGGCGACGGCGGCCATGGAGGCGATCCGGCGGGCTTGGGGGTGGCGGCGCGGGGCAAAAAACCCAGAGAAACCCTAGCGAGGCGAGGAGGCGGGCGGTAGGTGGGAGCGAGGGGAGAAGGCGCCGCAACGTGCGAAAAGAAAAAGGAGAGCGAGGGAAACGAGTGGAGAGGGGGGAGAGCCGGTGAAGTCACTCACCGAGGGGTTTGGTGTTTTTAATGCTTTCCCTTCCTTCCCGTTTGGATTTTTTCTCTTTTGAAGTTGAGAAATTTCGATATTTGACACTGAATATGTGCGCCTCTCAACTTTTAACCCCCAATTCGCACGCCTTTGAAAATTTAACCCTGTCACTGCGAATTCTTTTGATTCAAGGGATTCTCCTCATTTTCCCTCATTTTCTCTCCTTTCCTATTTTGACACTTGTCACTGCGAAAATGAAGAGAATACCTTGAATCAAAAGAATTCGCAGTGACAGGGTTAAATTTCCAAAGGCATACGAATTGGGGGTTAAAAGTTGAGAGGCGCACGTATTCAGTGTCAAATATCGAAATTTCTCTTTGAAGTTAATGATCTTGTGGGCCTGGGCCTTTGGGCCTTTTTGGACGAGGAAAGGTGCAACGTGTCCCCGGTAGAATCGAGCCCACTGCGTCGGATACGTTTCGAGCAGCGGTGATGTACTCTCTCAATCCCGCAATATAATTCTAAAACCTACCACATGCAGACTAATAAAATATAAAATTTAAGAAAAAATTAATACTATTAAACTATACACACCCCTATTAAATAGTATACTACAATAACTCACATATGTTTAGCATTATAGTATAGATATATAATAGAAATATTGTAATACATATACCTTTGGTTTCTGCAATGGATTTATATTATGGGATAACACTTCTCAATAACAAAAACTTAGAGCATATCCATATTGACTTTTGCTGATGGCTCTTGGCTGCGGCTGATAAATAGTAGTGCATTGTGTAAGAAAGACGGTGCAATGAAAGGTACTATAACATTTGGACCGCCATACGACTTACAGAATTGTGATATAATAAAATACAAAATACATTACAATATGTGAAAGCGAAAAGTAGTGCCTGATAAATAGTAGTGGCTGATAGAAACGGCTGAGAGCCTGTTCTTTTCATATTCTAAAAGTTGTTTTTTCAGCTTTTCTACGGTATCTAGTTTTTAAAAGAAATATCTTTTTAAGGTGGGATCTACAAGTTGATTGTAATACATACTGCAGCGACTTCATTTGTATCAGTCAAAACCGCACATGATTTTGTTACTCCGTACTCTCTCTCATAAACAACCTAAAGACCATAAGCCGCACCTAAAAGTCATAAGCTGAAACAAAAAAATAGACCCTTATAGAAGTTAGGACTTTTGTATTAGCTTCTGCTTCTGAATGCAAAAGCTAATATGAACAGACCCTTAGTATTCTCTTACCAATCGTCAACAATAACATACAAAATCACTTACCCCTCATTATTTGAGCACTTGTACTAGGCTCGACTGGGGTTGCGCTCACTGTAGGAACTATTGCCGACCACCTACAGCCCACATCGCCGGCATAGCACAAGAGGAAGATCTCCAAATCTTGCCCCGGTCGCCCTAGTCGACAATTCTGCACGCACCATGGGGCTGCTATCCTACTAGGGCTTGAGTTTTGGTTAGGCTTACAGATGAGAAATGAGAACATAAGGGGATGGGGGAGATAATAGAGAGGTAAAGGAAGTTGTATTTTGTGAAATGGAGTGGAACGACAGTGGTATTAACTGAACCTGAAAAATACGATGGTATTTTTCTAAACTGCAATTTTTTATGGTACCAACCCAATTTCCCTTTTCCTTTTGGTGTCATCTTGGGAAGCTGCGCAGGTGGATGTGGTGTGCCATGGGGACAGAGAGAGAGCACTCTTTTTTAATGAAGAGTCATGTATTATTAACTTCTAAGCTACATGCGGCCTCTCCACGGCTCTTGTAGTTTTCGTCTTTTACTGTTTAGTGTGTAACCACAACGCCATCATTTAAGGAATTAGTCTCTCAAATTTTGGTTATCTTGATAATTACTTATAAGGCAAGTAGCTTACTTAGCCAGGGGCGTAGCCAGTCGTGAGTTGGGCCTCGGGCCCAACCCACTAGAAATAAAATTTTACAGCCTATTTAATGTTGCTATAGTATTTATATAGTGGATGTTTTGTACGCCTAACTTAGCTGTTTAAGCTATTTGGATTTCGCTAACTATGGTGGTGATCAGTTGTGCTTAAAAGCTCATGGCTTATGGCTGAAAATACTGTAGCTGGCTGAAAAAACACTGTAGCTGACAGAAACTTATTTAGCATAATTAAATTTAAAAAATATAAAAAATATGTTAGCCCAATATGTATAATACAAACGAATACGGGAAAAAAGAACCGGCAAAAAAGCTCAACAAAAAACTAAAGGTTCAGAAAAAATGAAATTTATAAATAATAAAAAATAAGTCAGAAGCCAGAAACTCAAGCCGAACCGATCAGGTAACCACATATTCTTTTTCATCAAACAAAACTAGATGCGTATGAGCAAGAAACACAACAATTACGAGGACACGATCTGCAGCTTCCCTGATGAGATACTAATCATGATCCTCGGCAAGCTAGACGCTGTTACAACAATAACCACCACTATCCTTTTGAAGTGATGGCGAGATCCTCCTCGGTGCTTGCACACACGTTATGACCTTGCTGTTGATGACATCCTCCCTCCACGCTACGACAGGCTGAAGCGACTTATGTTGTGGAGCTCAAGGCAGGGTATGAGGCAGAGAAGAATGAGCAGAAGCTGACCGACATTTATGCCATGGGGACCAGTACGAACAGTGCATGAGCAGGATCCGTCCACTCATGAGCAGACACTCGCGCCAACATTTTAAACAATGTATTTTTTTAAGATAGAGTATGCTAGTTAATTGTAGTACATACTTTACTGACTTCATTTATATCGGTAAAAAATATACGTGGGTTTCTGTTACTCTGTAATCTCTCGTACAAATAGTCCAAAAGTCACAAGCCACAGCCAAAAGAACATGCCCAAGTTTCTTCTGGATGTGCACCATGGTCGGTCTATCCAGAAGCTGAGGCTTCAAACCTTTGGGAGTTGGTGGCATGGTTGCATTGATCAATGGGTTACCGCAGCGATTGCCAGGTGAGGGGTTGAGGATTTGGAGCTTGTCATTGAGACTATTGCCTCTGCTATGACTTCGGGCACTTGGATAGATGCCATAACGTGCGGTTGAAGTGGCTTGTGCTATTCACTTGCCATCCTATGGGTTTTTTGAACTCCTTGTCATTTCAGAGACTCACCAAACTCTCTTCCTGCAGAGCTTCATATGTGGGAATGGCTGAGCCACTGAGAGAACGACTGAGTTTTCAAACTAAGACCATCAACTCCGCCGGCTCTCCCCTACCTCCCTTCTCCGCCTTGCCGCCGCTGGAGCACGCCGCCGGAGGCTCGTGCGGGTGCTACGGCGGCGCGGAGGCTCTCGGTGCGGATGCGGACGGCGTCTTCCGGATCGGGCGTTGGGCTCGAGTGGCGGGGACCCCGTGGTGGTCGCCGCGGAGGTTGAGTGGAGTGGGTGGCGGTGACCGGTGGAGGCCGCGGGGCGTGGTGGTGGCGTTGTCGCCGCGTTGAGTTGTGTCGGGGTTGTGCGGCGGCGCCTGCGCAGCAAAGCCGTGTCTCTGCTCGCGACGCGGTTTGAAGGCCTTTGGCGTGCGCCCGGCCGGATCCGTTAAACTCAGTCCGCGGCGGTGTTGAGGCCCAAGATATGAGGGTCGCGAGCCGGCTTGGAGGCGATGGAGGAAGAAGGCGAGAGAGAGGTGGGGTAGGAAGAGTTTGCGGTGGCCAGCAGCATCGAAAGAGCGGAGGCCGGTGGCAGCTCGGCGGATCCACTGCGAGCCGTGCGGCGGCAAGATCCGGTGGGAGTGAAGGAGAGGTCGGCGTTGAGCGGAGCCGTCGTTGGTTTGGGCGCGAGGATGGTGTGGCGGCGGCGCTGGGTGGGCAGAGCATTGGACGGAGTGGGTGGGCGTGCTGGTCGCGCTTTGGTACACCGTCATTTGCCGCGAGGCCTACGGCCTCTTCGCCTGCTTCGGCGTGCTCTTCAACCGCGAGTCCCCCCGCCGCGGCGAGAACTTCGTCACCAGCAAGATCACCCGCGCCGTCGGCCGCATCAAGGTTGGCCTCCAGACCAAGGTCTTCCTCGGCAACCTCTCCGCCTCCAGAGATTGGGGCTTCACCGGGGACTGCGTCCAGGCAATGTGGCTCATGCTGCAGCAGGACAAGCCCGGTGAATACGTCGTCGCCACCGACGAATCCCACAGCGGTGAGGATTTCTTGCAGGCCGCCTTCGGATAGGCCGGGCTGGACTGGAAAGACCATGTGGTCATCGACAAGAAGTACTTCCGCCCGGCCGAGGTGGACGACCTCAGGGGATTCACCAAGGCGAGGAGGAGCTCGGTGGAAGCCAATGTCGGGTTCCAAAGCTCGTCGAGATGATGGTCGATCACGACGTTGAGCTCGCCATTAAGGAGAAGGTCCTCGTAGATGCCGGTACCGCGATCCCAAGCAAAGCACCGTAGAATTGGCGGTGATCGTTTGGGCGCTGGAGTTTGGATTTGGTTTGTTGCCTAGAACCCGGTGTGATGGTGGCGGTCTTTGTGTGTGTGTAGTGCATGGGGTCTTTGTGGAGGTTTGGCATAAAGCCGTCTGGGTGTTCATACCGGTCTCGACAACTATGACGTCTTTGGATGTCATTTTCCTTCCTGAGGGGTTGTCATGGCACTCCATAGTCCTCATGTACTCTTTTCTCCAGGTGAAAGCCTTGTCTCAATGAGGCGGGCGGCGTCGGTGACCCTTGTCGCTTCTTTGGAGGCGTCGCCTCGGAGGTTTCTTCACGCAAAGTAGACCGGAGTTTGGGTGGTTCAGTTGGAGGAGGTTAAAGGCTTGGTTGAAAGCAAGGACGAAGAAGTGCTGAAGCTTAGTCTTTTTAGCTTTTTCATAGTCCTTAAGCGCTCTTTCTTGTTGTGTAATCATCAATGTTGAGTTTTTGAGCCTAAGGGCTTGTGTATCTTTTGGCTGTGTATATCCCAAGTGGATATAGAGGCCGGATATTATATCCTTTATCTAAAAAAAAAATGTGGGAATGGCTAGTGATATATTGAGAAACTGCGTGCAGCTCATGGATTTCAGGCTCACGTATTCTCGTGCTTACCGAGCCATTTTTGAAATCAATGTCCCAACATCAAAGTTAAGAATCTTCAAGTGGACAACTGCGACAGGGAAAATCTTTCTGGTTTTGCTGCCTTTGTCTTGAAACTATTGCTTGTCGCGGTCAGCCAACCAAACTGTACTATGGGGAGGTGCCTCGACTTAGGCATGTCAGTTTGGACTACTTAGAGCAAGTATAATAAGGGGCTGTTAGTAGGCTGTATGCAGAGGTGGAGGAGAGAGAGGAGGAGAGAGAAGAGAGGTGGGCTGTAAGTTTACAGCCAGCTGAAGCACAAGAACCAAGAAACTTTGTGAGAGAAATGAGTGGGTCATACAGCCTTCAGCTGGATGTAAACTACTATATGAATGGGCTGATAAGTGGACTGTAAGTATCCATACAGTCAGCTGAAGGCTGTATTATTAGCCTTGCTCTTACAAACTGAACATAATTGCAAGGACGATTTCTCTGGTAGCAACAGGACATCCACCAAGGAAATTCTTCAAAAGGATCCCAGCACTAGAGTATCTTGTTCTGCAATTCAAAGGGCCTCAGGTGAGCAAATCATCCCTCAAATGAACTCGTGTAATAATAAGATCGCATTGCTATGTAATCACTATGTAAACTGTCATTTCATCTCCATGTATGTAGATGTGGATTGAACCAACTGTTATTCCCAGCCCGTTCAGTCAGCTGAAGAAGCTATTCATTGCAAACGTGCCAATGAATCGGAATATATTCTGGATTCTCCTCCTACTTGATGCCGCGCCTGCCTTGGAGTCGTTCCATGTTCACGTATGTTATTTCTTGATCACAGAACCTAATAACCTTGTCTTAGTCATGCATGTACGCTTCAGTTTTGAAAGATTTTGTTTAGCCAAGTGTTTCTGAAATCTGAATGCAGATTGACAACAACTTAGAAAAGATGAGTGCTGGGCTAGATGTGCAAGTGGAACATTGTCACAACCATCATCTATGCCCTGATCGGTTCGGTTTGAGCTTCTGGCTTTTTTTTCACTATTCATAAATTTCGTCTTTTTCTGAACTTTTGGCTTTTTGTTGAGCTTTTTTGCCGGTTCTTTTTTCCCGTATTCGTTTGTATTATACATATTGGGCTAACATATTTTTATATTTTTTAAAATTTAATTATGCTAAATAAGCCTCTGCCAGCTATAGTGTTTTTCAGCCAGCTACAGTGTTTTCAGCCATAAGCCATGTGCTTTTAAGCCCAACTGATCACCACCTAAAGGAACTCGTGGTCGTGGGCTTCGAAGGAGTAGGGTGGCAGACTGGCCTTGTCAAGTAGATCGTGAAGGCGTCGCTGAGGCTGAAGCGCGTTCATCTGCTCGATGGGCACGTCGTTGAAGACGACGAGCGGGATCTTGGGGGCTGGAGATAGTCTCACATCGGCTGGAGTCAGTGGCGGAGTCATGATTTAGTTACGTCCTAGATTCAGTGGTAGAATGATCTAAACTATCTAGACTGAACTGAATTTACATAGACTGTACATTAGATATGTTTCCATATCCTGTGTTGAAGTCTATCCTGTTCAAGATGTGGCTTCGCCCTGACGGGAGTGGCACAAGTGTGAGAGAACAAATGTGCACGATGACCTTAGATGGGAGTCGCTCGCAGTCTTTTGAAAAAATTTTAGAAGCTCCCACATAGCTATAGCTGTTGGCCTTGTAACAATGCCTAGTAATATTGGCTTAAATAAAGAATGTGTATTAGTGTATATTAAGGTGAGCACCCATGTAGCTGTTGGCCTTGTAACAGTGGCTAGTAATATTGGCTTAAATTAAGAATGTGTATTAGTGTATATTATATGGATATCTTGTGCTCTGCTTGATTATGCAAAGGGTGTTCAGTTTCCATGGTTGTTCACGAACCAATGCGGCTTTGCTTGACTCGATGAAATTACCGTTTGAACCACCTGAAAGATCTTGAGAAACCTTGCAAGTGCAGTATGGCTGACTACTTGGCCACCTAAACACGTGTTGCATGTGTTCCTGCCATGTTTATCACCGATCTATGATCTTATTCTTTTTTACTTACTTAGCGATTTTAATTTTGAATATGTAGACATCATTTAGATGTTTTTTTTTCTAACAATCATCTAGATTTGAAACCGTTGGATTAGAGATCCAACGGCCCATATTTTTTGAAGGAGGGGAAGATTTTTTTTGGAAGGGGTGGGGGAGAATTCATGGCTGTTGGATCTCTAATTCAATGGTCATAAATCTGAATGATAGTTAGGAAAAAATATCCGGTGATATTTATCATTACCCTTAATTTTTAATTTCTCTCTATAACCATTATTTATTAGATAAATAAATCAAAGCTAAAAAGAAAAGACCGTAATATAGTGTCTAGGCTTAAGCACAGACCATCTTAGCGGTCCAGTAGATACGGCTCTATCTATTAAATTGAGACCGCCACCTCGGGCCCACCTGTCAGTGACCCCCCACGCCCAGGTTTCTGCCACCTGCATGAGGTGCTGCTGCTGCTGCGAGCACCACTTACTCTCCCCCGCAACCCACCACGACAAACACGAGACGAGAGCGCTCCACGCTTTCTGGCCCCCGGTCGCCTCGCCTCCCTCCCCCACGCCCGCACTGCACGGCTCCCGAGGCGCTGCCGCCGCCGACCTCCGCTCCGGACGCCGCCGATGTAAGCCTCCCTTCGCCGCCCCTTGCTCCAGCTCCATCTCCCCCCCCCCCCCCCCGGTTTTTTTTAATACGCGCGCGGCGGGGTCTCCGTCGCACCTGACTCGGTTCCCGCACGATCGGATTGCGCGGCGAGCTTCCTTTCGCGCGTGGACGCGATCCGACGGGGTTCCACCGGCCCGATTCGGTCTCCGGTGGCCGATTCGGGCCCGAGAGTGCTTCGGTCTTGAGGATACGATGCTCGTCTCGCGGCGGCGTCTTGCGGGTTTAGGAGGGATGCGTGGTTTTGTGTGGGATTGGGGTTTCGTGGCGGGTTGTGATTAGTTTAGGGTGATTTGGCGCCCGATCGGTGGTAATCTGGCGGTAAAGGTGGGATTTTGCCTGGGTGGAGACCCCTTTGGGAGGCATCGGGTGATGGAGATGCCCCGCTTCCTTTCGCGCCGATGGCGGCATTCGATTCCGCTTAAAGGACTGAGGAAAGCAGGCTGCCTCTTTAAGGCGTCTCGCGATGGCGATGAAGGCCCCAGCCTGATTCCTCCCCCACTTTTGTGCCTACCTGAACTGGCCATGTTTGATTGCTGTGACATGGTGAAGGAACAAGTTTTGAGCTGGAACTTTGATGTGTATGGTGATTGAGTGTCTTTTGTGGTTTTTCCTTGATCAGTGATTCATTGTTTCCGTTGGGTGTTTTTGCATGCGGAGATTGGAAGGTGGTGTGTAACGCCATACCGAGTTGCATGGGGGGATAATGCCAGAGCTGCGAAGTGGTGTTCGGAGATCTCGTCTGAGGTCCAAGAAGGTTGACGACGTCCAGACCGCAGATCCAGTTGTGAGCCCGGTGTTGCCAGCTCCACGGGGGAGGGCTGGAAGGCGTGGTGGTGGTGCGGCTGGCAGAGGCAACAACAAGGCAGCTGCTGAGGGAAGAGGGAGGTCAGCTTTGAAGCCTAGAGGAAAGGGGTTCAGGGCTATTAATTTGCAGACTGATCGGCCTTGCCAGGATCTCCCTGAAGCTGTCGCTAGAGAGGCAGCTGCAGCGAGATCCCAGGAGGACCTTGGTTTGAATAAAGCAGCCGACGGAGGTGCCAACTCGAGAATGGATGGTGAAAGTGCGGACAGATTTGCTGTGGCTGAAGATGAAGCAACGACAACGCCTGTGCCTGAGAGGGTATGACTTCCTATTTTTCCTGTGCACTTCTTTTATTCTTTACATGGACTGTCATTTTTTACACTGATTGATCAGCCATGTATTTCTTTCCATTCCTTTACGTGGGCTGTTATTTGTCATGCCATTTGCGCAAGTTGTTTGCTTGTTTGGAAGTTTTCTACCATCATATTGACAATGCATTATTATTTATTAGTTTTACGTTTCTTCTTCAGCTGTATCATGCATACCTATTTCCTTTAGCAGTTAGCGTGCTCTTTGTTGCTGTGTTTGTTTAGTTTCATGTGGAATATGGCACTTAGTATTAGTTACTGGTTACTATATATTAGGCACAAGACATGTCTGTTTCACATAAAGCAAAGAGTGAAATCAAAGTTATATCTTAGAAACTACTATGATGTAATAACTATAAGTAAGAATGAAGGATGATTCATCTGAATGGTGAAGAGGAACAAAGAGTTTGGCTTTGTTCTGCACAAGGGAATGTGTTTATATTTGCATGAGGGAAGTCAAGACAGAGTGCCTGGATTATAGTAGTTTTGTTTTGTAGCAGGAAGCAAACATGTAATGAGAGAGTAAAATCTAGACCAGAAGGACCTGAAAAAAATAGTATATGTTGTTTATTCCTATGTATTTAGTTTTTTTCCTCTGTTATAATTTGAGGGATCACTAAAACCATTCCTCACCCCTCTCTTCAACAACATGTAAAATCAGAGGTGGTTTGCTATTTCAGCAGCAAATCCTAATCCTGTTCTGTGCTTTTGACATTGCTATATATAGCAGAGTGAACCGCATTTCCCCATTTCCCAAAATTGATGAGACTTTGTAGGCAAGTTCAGTGAATAATACATTTTTAGGAATGAGGACTATAAGTTACAACCTTTTGCTTTTTGGCATAAAGTGTCATCACCAAAATAGGTTTCTGATTTTCTTCAGTTATGCTTAGTTTGCCTCTCTCATGGTGATATTATTAATGATCTACCAGTAACATTGTACATGGTAGAGTTTTACTGCTACGAATTAAGCTCCTAAAATTCTAAATATTATCTTACTATTACAGGTTCAAGTAGGTAATTCCCCAGAGTATTTAACTGATAGGAAGTTAGGTAAAGGTGGATTTGGTCAGGTCTATGTTGGCAGAAGAGTATCTGGCGGACCTTCTCGCACGGGTCCAGATGCATGCGAGGTTTCGTTTTTTCCCTGTCTCAGTTGGACTCTGAAATCCGTTTTGTTGATTTATGCAAATCTTCTCTGTATTAATATCCTGCAGGTTGCACTAAAATTTGAGCATCGGAGCAGCAAAGGATGTAACTATGGCCCCCCATATGAATGGCAGGTTTACCAGTAAGCTTTTTACACAATCATCCGTTTTTAGTTTATGCTATTCTCTATGGAGTATGACCCGTTAACCTTTTGTGACCAGCACTCTGAATGGTTGTTATGGCATACCATCAGTCCACTACAAGGGTCGTCAGGGAGAGTACTACATTCTTGTGAGTTTAACTTTAGTTATGTACTCCAAAATGTTTCTGTACTCAATAAGATTTTTTTATTCAACCAGCATTCCAAAATTTCAGGTAATGGATATGCTTGGTCCTAGCCTCTGGGATGTTTGGAATTCAGTGGGACAGGCGTAAGTATCTTATCAATCTTTTCACCTTGTCGTCCTGTTTTCCGTACTCCTTACTGAAAGCATCGACATCCCCAACAGGATGTCTGCTCATATGGTTGCTTGCATTGCCGTTGAGGCCATATCAATTCTTGAGAAGCTTCACTCCAAAGGGTAATCTAAAACCATTTGTCTCTGAAACTGGCAATTATCCTGAGATGCATGGATTTGCCCATGATGTTGTTATTCATTGATGTTAACACTTCCTGCGCCTCTATCATTGTCAGCTTTGTACATGGTGATGTCAAACCAGAGAACTTTTTGCTAGGTCATTCTGGATCAGCTGATGAGAAGAAGCTTTTCCTGATTGATCTTGGTTTAGGTATGCTATTGTTCAAGATAGTTTCAAATGCATATGAAGATAGTCAATCACATTCACATGCTTATAGGCATTGGCCACTTAATAGAATTTGATGCATTTTATGCCCCACTGACCTCTTACGTGGTTCTGTTAATGTTGAAATTATCAGCATCCAAGTGGAAAGAAACATCATCTGGTCTACATGTTGATTATGACCAGAGGCCAGACATCTTTAGGTTGGTTAGATCTTGTGGGCATGCTACTATACTAGCTTCTTTCTGTACAAAATTATGGCACCTATTAACTTACCTATTTCCTTTTTAAATTTTGCAGGGGAACAATTAGATATGCTAGTGTCCATGCCCATTTAGGCCGTACAGGTAGTAGGAGGGATGATCTGGAGTCACTAGCATACACCCTTATCTTTTTAATAAGAGGAAGATTACCTTGGCAAGGCTATCAGGTGGCCTTAATTTGCTCACAGAGTTTGACTAATATATTCTATTCGATTTTGAACCTATTTTAGTTTTAATGGCTTAATAATGCAGGGAGATAACAAGAGCTTTCTTGTTTGTAAGAAGAAAATGGCTACTTCTCCAGAAATGCTGTGTTGCTTCTGTCCAGCTCCATTCAAACATTTTCTTGAGATGGTCACTAATATGAAATTTGATGAAGAGCCAAATTACCCAAAACTTATTTCTCTCTTCGATTTTTTGATTGAAGGGCCTGCTTCAAGACCCATCAGAATTGATGGAGCTCTAAAGGTCTGTACTGCTGTACCCACAACCTGTATCTATACTCTGTAGTTTATAATTTACTTGTGTTAAATTTGATCATGCATATATTGTGCAAATTACAGGTTGGGCAAAAACGTGGAAGAATGCTTGTAAATCTTGAAGAAGATGAACAACCTAAAAAGAAAGTCAGATTGGGGAGCCCAGCAACTCAATGGATTTCAGTTTATAATGCTAGACGGCCCATGAAGCAGAGGTAGTTGCTTTTTAAAATGCAAATGGTGAAAAGTACTTCCTTTTTACATTTGTTTACCCAAACATTGTTTATTGTATGTATTGTGATTTCCTTGCCCTTTAAAAATGGTCTATTGTAGCGCTTCAAGTGCCAACTGAGCATGCAATGCTGCCCAGGGGCCACTGAATGCATTCTTCTACTTTGTTCTATTTCCATGGTATTGTTTGTTCTATTTCCCTGGTATCAGGAATTCAGGATCTCATGAGTCATGAGCCGTCTTACCACTACAATATTGAAAATTGACTTACATTATCTCCTCTACATATTATTGACCAAACTTACCCTTGTTACAAGTATTATTTTTCCCCCGAGAAAAGAGGTCGTAACACTCCTGGTTCACATTTTTGAAATAGAAATTAGCAATCTTACAACACACAGAAAAACAAGAGAACTATAGTTTGCGCATAGTCATCACAGGATCTGAGGTAGTTTGCACATAGTCATCACAGGGTCTTCATACCTCAGATCAAGGATTAGATGACTCTACATCTTTAAGCATTAGATGGCTCTAAAAAGCTGGAGTAAGCTGGATTTCCAGCCACTATCTTGTGGTGATTGATGTTGGGAATTTGGGATAACTCTTGTTGTGAACTCCCCTTTTAAGTGTCATCCATCTTGGTCATGACCTTAATTGTACCCGATATTCTGGCGAAAGCAGTGATTGGAAACTGTACTTTTATGCATGTTTGTAACTAAACCCTTCGTGCTAGTTCTAGGATGGAAGTGTTTGGTTTGTGCTTCTTACAATTTAAGCTTTCGTAGCTCCTGTTTCTCTGGGTACGCTTGCTTGCTTGTTCTTGGGTTTGAGAGATTTGATTATTTGAAGCCCACCTAGTTCCTCAGCTATGGATCAATATTTTTTTACCTCTTTCCTAAATTAAATATGATATTTATTGATGTCACTGCAAAAAGACATTGCTTCTTTCTTTTTAGATATCACTATAATGTAGCCGATTCAAGGCTGCATCAGCATATAGGAAAAGGTAATGAAGATGGCTTGTACATTAGTTGTGTGGCTTCTTCAGAAAATTTTTGGGCTCTCATCATGGATGCTGGGACCAGCTTTTGTTCTCAAGTTTATGAGCTTTCACAAGTGTTCCTGCACAAGGTGCACTATGCGCTCTCTCTCTCTCTCTCTCTCTCTCTCTCTCTCTCTCTCTCTCTGATGAATCCAGAATCCTGACTCCATCTTGTTTGTATGTAGGATTGGATTATGGAGCAGTGGGAGAAGAATTTTTACATAACAGCAATAGCTGGAGCAACCAATGGAAGCTCATTGGTTGTAATGTCCAAAGGTTTGTAAATTACCTGATCTCTACCAACAACTGTCTGTCGTCATTCATTGAAACTACTCCCTAGATCAAATTTCCGAAAATGAGCAGTTATATTGAAACAAATGTTTAGCACAACCTCTTGTACACTAAGGTTGTATCTTGCATACTATACTTAGTGATACTACCATGAAGGCTCAACTGTAACACTTTGTAGGTAAAAATCATCCTATGGACACACTGATTATTTCAGATTTTCCAGGACAGCCATTGGTGTTGCTTGCATAACTGTGATGTGCCTGTTAATGTTTGGTTGTACTTTCTTGTATTGGATTCCACTGAAATTAGGAAATTATGGGTGCTGGCCAAGTAACATAGTTGATTTCATTTTATCATCCTTTTCCCTTTTTACTTTTACCTTAGGTTTGCAAGTATGTAAGTTTGAAGGTACAGTATAAGCATGGCATTGACTGCACGTGTGCCATCTCATATATGAACTCATCAGCCCATGGTTGTCGGAAACTTGGAATTGTGTGTAGAGGTTGCAACAGAATTGTTGGTAGACAATACATAATGTGTCTTGGGAATATCTATACATGCTAACATTGATTTGCCATTGCTCGTAGCTCTCATAAACTAGTGATGAACGGATCGTGTTACAAGCTTTCTGTTTTTGAATATTTACATAACTTTTGGATAGTATGCTAATTTAATGAATTGTCAACGTCTGTCTACTGTCTGTAACCCCAGTGTCTCTTGTGAACTGTAGGTATCTTTCTTTCCATCAGATATCCTCCTAATCTGATCTGTGTTATCATTACAGGAACTCCTTACACACAGCAGTCATACAAAGTCAGTGAATCTTTTCCTTATAAATGGATTAATAAAAAGTGGAAAGAAGGTTTTCATGTAACATCAATGGCTACTGCTGGAAATCGTTGGGGGGTAGTCATGTCGAGGAACACGGGCTATTTAGAGCAGGTTAGAGTATTTGCCTGTCCTTGTTATTTGCAATATGTTATTTGGAAAAATCCTTTTCCTTTTCATGAATTTGGTGGTTCCTCATATGTTAGCTAAATATGTGCTAAGTGTTGATATGCACCCTCAACTTGTAAAAATGATCGACATTAAATTACAGCACAATGTGTCTGCATTTTAATTCTACAGTTTTGGGGGGGTGCAAGCTTTTCTCTTCCGTTTTCAACATTTCATGGATTCACATCTCACAACCAGCAATTTGAGCCTTGCGGTAAATTACCTACCTTTAAACACATGTGCGTTTTTGTCGGCTACGGCTTATGACTTTTGACCCTATTACGAGCGCTCGTGTGAACAAACTGAAAGCCGATAAGCTGATAAGCCGTTTCTAAAAGGCTATCCCGATAAACCGCTTCGAAACGGCAGCGGAGAAGCCGTCCCATTTGTTTGTTCGAGGGAAGTCATAAGCCATAAGCTGAAAAGAATGAGGCCGCAAGATTGGGCAGCATATTTGTGCTTGAACAGATACAAGGTGCTATTGGGATTCTTCATGTACCAGTCAGTTCAGTTAACCTTAAAGAACTGGTGCTCTGCATAGTTTTTAACAAACAATCAGTACCTGTGTAGAGCTGTACACGTCTTCATTTTTCTTACATATTACGTAAATGTCCTAAGGTGATCAATGTGGCTTGCCCAGTGATAAAATTGAATCTGTCTTGTAATCTGTAGGTTGTGGAATTGGATTTTCTGTATCCAAGTGAAGGAATCCATCGGCGATGGCAGACTGGTTACAGAATAACTTCAACCGCAGCCACACCTGACCAAGCTGCTTTTATCTTGAGCATACCAAGGAGGAAGCCAATGGACGAGACACAAGAAACTCTTCGAACTTCTGCCTTTCCCAGCAATCATGTAAAGGTACATTTGCAGTTTTGCCTAACTCATAATGACGCACAGAATCAGATGATTCATGCGTTCAGGGAGTCACTTTTGTTACATATTCGTTTATAACCTTGGAGCTAAAATTTTAGGAAAAATGGTCAAAGAACCTATATATTGCCTCAATCTGCTATGGGCGGACCGTGTGTTGACGGTTGTATTCAAGCTCCAAGGTGAAGTCACTTGAGTTACGAGTGGAGCCAGAATCCCAGAAGCTAGAGTTGTGAGATGGAACAAGCTTTTGCCTTGATAGGATTTGGGTGCAGATGGCCGGCACTGGCCTCTTGCAGTATCCTATACTAATTGTAAAGAATCATGGGCGATGTTCTATCAGACGTGGACCTTGTCCATAAGCTAAGGTCATATTTTGTCAAATGTGATTACCTTTTTGCTAGCTCTATTAGCAATCAAGATTTGGCTGCTGTATATGCTCTTTCTTTGGCTGCTGTATATGCTCTTTCTTCTCAACGCCCGGTAGGATGAAACCCCTACTTGTTCGACAGCTTGACTCCAAGAGGGGCATGCATAATTGTAGCTCAAAAGTGCGCCTAAGATGGAGCAAATTAAGTTGTTATTCTTCGTCGCACTGGCAGCTGACCAACAGCTCAACACATTTTGTTACGAGACTAGCTAGATTCGTGTATGCCCAAATATCAAGGATTGGCACACTGCATTTCTCCAAGGGGAGAGAGATTGCCCAATCGAAGCACAATACAGACACATGCACTACAGGGAAAGATAAGGTCCGGGTCGTACTCGTGTGTGCCTGTGTTTGGATGATGAAGATGCTTGTGCCGATCTTGTCATCGAATCCAATTCCTTGTCTCCTTAGCTGTTGGAACTTTGGAGTCACGATCACAGGTCACAATTGCAGGTCATGCTCATTCCAGATCGGTGGTCAGAAACGACACTAGAACGTAGCATCTGTAGTTTGCACTTTCTCGCCTGTTGGGACAACCTGTGTTTGAATGGGCTCACATCAAATGGTAGCTGAGAGAAGGGGATGAAATTTTTTTTTGTACGGCCCAAGCGTCCGATAGGAATTATTCTTTTAGGACGTCTTCCTCTGCCCCCACACGATTGGGGTAATTCGATAGATGCCACTGCAACCGTCTTACCTACGAGAAATGCCATTATAATCACGTGTCTTTGAAAAATACCGCTCCAATCATGAAATACTCTTACAAATACCATTATGGTCAATATGTCTCCACTTTACGAGAATGTGCAGCGTGTATTTCATTTCGTATTTTCCGTTGGATGGTACTGCCCTTTCGCGTTTGCTCTGCCTAAGGGGTCGCTGCCCCACCAATTCCCCACTCCTTTTTGAGACCTAGCCGCCATCTCCGAGAAATGGCTGCTTTCATGCGGTGGCCGTTGGGCTCATCTCTAAGCGATTCTCCAATTGTTTCTTCAACCTATCCTCCATCCCTAGCCATGCCTGCTTTCCAGGCGGTGGCCAGCATCATATGTAGAGGCGGCGGGCTCGCAATAGTTATACAGTAGTCTTCTTACTGCAATGACACCTTATGCTCAAGCCGTGGCAATGCTGCGCCCCTTCCTCAGCGCGAGTGTGAGATGGAGTGGGTTTTGGTTGCGCCCCAAAATTAGTCGGAAGTGTTATACTACACTCAAATGTTTTGGGGCAAAATCAGTCAAATTTCTGACCTTTCGATCTTTGTGGAGATTCATGTGCCTTCTTCACCTTCGGCATCTTCCTCCTCTCCGGCGACGTCATCGTTAGGTTTTGGGTTCACCCGAGCCCCCTGAGCTTAGAGGGAGGCCAAGGCAGCGGCGGATCGACGGTGGGAGGCGAAGGTGGTAGAGCGGCGAGGCGATGGTGGCGCCGCATCGACTGTGGGCGGGATGAGGACGGTGGGCGGGGTAGGCAGTAGGAGCAATACGTCGTGGAGTCTATTCGGTGGCGGAGGGCGGAGCTGGCGAATCCGACGGCGTTAGTTATTAGAGACGGGGAAGAATGGTGGGGTGGGGGTGTTGGAGGCGAGCGGCGGGAAAGAAAAATGCCGCGGGAGGGGGGAAGAAGGCAGTAGGAAGGAAGGAGCAGGAAGAGGAAGGTGGTCACCAGTGGACCTCGTCGGTGCCAGGGGCGATGCCAATGAGGAGGTGGGTGGCGGCACAGGGGAGGCGGCGGCTAGGGTACAGTAGGAGTGGAGGGTAGGGTTTGGGTTTGGGTTGGAGGAGATTTTATATATGGTGAGTGGAATGATATAGCCTTTTAATTTTTTTATCTGATAGTTAAAAAAATCGATTAAGTTTAGAGAAAAAAAATAGTCAAAAATTATACAGACACTTCCAAAATTAATTAAGCACAACTGTTGATATAGGCTTGCATCCATCTAGCTAGACTCTTTGCACTCGCATTGTCGCACACAAGCTAGCTAGGCTCATAGGCAAACATGACACTTGTCACTGACTCACTCTCAGCGAGTCACTGCAACAGGACACGTGTTCCTCGATCGTCGGGTTCACGTACTCTAGTAAATATCATCGTATTACGACTTTGGTAAAGAAATTTCAATGCGGTGTGTGCCCGAGTTCTTCTCTTTTTCCCCCTTTGCACGTGCTTGACGGGGGGCGGCCGATGTAACATTCGCCGTGCACGGGGACGGTACACGGTCCGCGAGGCCGCCCGCCGGGTCGCCCTGAAAAAAAAAAGCAGCTCTCTCTCCAGCCTTGAGAAGCGAATCTAGGATTTCTGCATGCCTTTCCCAGAAGCCGTGAGACAACTGGGGTTTTATTTTTTTTTCCCTGTGGCTTATAGTTTTTGATTGTAATTTATAGTTTTTAAGTTGTTTGTATAAGAGATTATAGAGTAATAAAAATTCACGTGCGGTTTTTATCGATATAAATGAAGTCGTCATAGTGTGTATTACAATTAACTAGTAGACCCTATCTTAAAAAGAACTCACTTCGTTTAAAAACTAGTTACTGGAGAAAAGTTAAAAGCCAGAAACCAAAAGTTGCAAAAGAACAAACCCTGAAACGTCCATGTGCTCACTAGCTCCCTTCTAAACAGCTTTTGTTTTATGCCTTCTATCTTTTAGATGACAAAAAAACCATCTCAAATATGTCAAATTCTTAACATGGTTTTTCCTTTTTCTTTGTCCATGGCAAGGACAGAGCTAAGGCTCGACGATCCTAGACAGCTGTCTGGGCTCGTCGGCGAGCAGCCTTTGAACACTTGCCGTCGTCCAAGACGATTGAAATAGCGATTACCAAGCAAGTTGTAGATCAACCTAGCTGGTCAGCCTATCTGTCCAGGCTCTCAAAATTGGCTGACTCCTTCTCTGATCTGTGAAGCCATAATGATGTTTTTTTTTATTTTTCTTTAACTAAATAATTTAGAAAAAGTTAGAACTGTTTGGAACAGGATCTCTGGATCTGTCCCTGTGACACAACAATCCATCGTCAGCTTCCAGCTTTTTACCCAACAAATTAAAGTGCTCTGCCTAAGAATGTTCACTTGACAGAAAAAATTTTCTTCGTACAACTGCACGTACGTTTGCGGATACTATATACACCCTGCTTTAATTTAATTGCTCGCAAGCGTAGCAGTGCTTGTTCAACTGGCAAAACTAGCTTTAAGAAGCCGACAAGTGGCATGCTCTTATCCCCTGATGGCAATTAGCACGATTCCGGATGGTGCGTACGTGGACCAATGGGACGTTGATTATTCTGCCATTTGCATGGAAGAACGAACATCAAAGCTTTGGGGAGCTTGCTATAGCCCGTCAGGCATCAGCTCATGGCGCCAAACGCACGCCTCGAGGCGAGCTCCTAGCTAGGCTCGTTAGCCGGTGCAAACCATGGATTAAAGGGTAAACTAGTCGCCTTGGGAATTAAGTAGATAGATAGAGAGAGAGAGAGAGAGGAGAGAGAGAGAGACCATGGGTTAAAGGGTAAACTAGTCGCCTTGGGAATTAAGTGGATAGAGAGAGAGAGAGAGAGAGAGGAGAGAGAGAGAGACCATGGGTTAAAGGGTAAACTAGTCGCCTTGGGAATTAAGTGGATAGAGAGAGAGAGAGAGAGAGAGAGAGAGAAACCATGGATTAAAGGGTAAACTAGTCGCCTTGGGAATTAAGTAGATAGAGAGAGAGAGAGAGAGAGGGGGGGGGGGGTAGGAAAGAAGGAAACAAAATTATCCCTCCGAGCCCACGAACTTAGCGGCAATGCTATGAATGAGCGAGGCAGGGGTCTAGATCCGAACGACGCGGCTCCATGGCTGTCGCTCAGACAGGCGTCCAGCAGCCAGAGTCCAGTAGCACTGCAAGCATTCATGCATACCATGCATGATGCCTGTCTCCTTGAAATATGCATCTCCTGATCCGTAACGTTGGCGAATTATAGCGGGCAATGTATTAGGGCATCTCCAATACAAACGCCAGGTAGGAGAGATGCTTAGCGAAAGAAAACCGACAGGTGCTTAGCGAGATAAACAGTTCTGTGCTTAGCGAGAGGCATGTAGGGACGTACGTACGTACGTGCTCCCATGATTCCCATCCTCTCCCGTCCCAGAAACCGTGCAGAACTAAAGCAAAACCATCCATCCATGGCGATCGACTATGCATGCTTCTTCCCATGCATGCGTCGCTGTAGTGGGTAGTATTATTATATGCGTGCTCATGTCGGGGACCCAAACCTGCTTTGGAACAACACGGCGATGTGTACATTATGCATACGCGTGCGTGGTTCGTGGTGCGGTGCTTGGCTTGGTTTGGTTGGTTTTCGGGGGCACGTCCGTGAAGACAAACGTGAAAAGACTAAGCTGGATGGGAGAAACCATGCTATCGGACGCGTACATCCATAGGGCTGCATGCATGCGAAGGAGCAGCGGTCTCCATTGCCCGACGGGGAAAAGGGCTTGCTCTTGCTTGCTTCCACGAAAACGAATGAAAATAGATTATATATATATATACACACACATACACACGAACATCATTACAAATTTTAGGCGGCCTATGTACAAGTGGCCTTTTCTTTTTCTTTTGGCAGCAAAGTAAGTGGTATTATGATCCATAGGATAAAAATCGTGTGAATCATCTTTTCTTTCTCGTCTCAAGAATGGAGTTTGGGGGCAGAAATTTTATCATGTGGAGTCAATTATTGTTTAATAATATTTTAGTGGGGTTGTCTATAAATTTTTATGGGTTTATATGTAAATTTTAACAAACATATGAGTCTGTTCCAAGTAGCCACGTGGTAGCTCCGCACCGATCTCATCAGCTTTGTCTCCCACAAAACCCTAACTCGATTCGTGATCCTATATATCCAAAAAAAACGGCACTGATCACGCTCCTTCAGGTCCAGCGGCTAGCGGTGCCATCGTGGCCGCCCACCCTAACTCCATGGTATAAGCTGCAATGAACCCTAAAAGAGTAAACCCCTAGGAAGTATCAGGTGAAAATAGGCCAAACAAACAAAAAAAAAACTGGAAAAAAAACCCTGAAAACACGGGTGCACTGGTCCTTACAAAAAACATAATGCATTTCGATTCAATGACTGAACGAATGATCAGTGTGGTGTTACCCGCCGTACGTCGTGATATTGATTCTACAGTTTGCCCGGCGAAAAGAAAGATGGCATTTCCGTGAAAAGAAAACACGAACACGCAGTTCACAAACCGTACGTAGTACTCACTCCTGAAAGATTCGTAGATTTCGGTGGAATTCAGGGAGGAAACCTATGAACGGTACCGTGCGCAGCTCCCTCTGTCTCTTTCTTTATTTTGTTTTTTACTTTGAAGTAATATTTTCTCGCTTTATTTGCTTTAGCCACTGATACTAGGGTTGCTAATGGGTCGAAATCTGGTCCTAATCCAATTCAAATTTAAATAAAATTGAGAAGAATTTGATCCGATCCAAATTATACAAGTCTAAGCCTGATTCAAATCCAAAAACAGATCTAGATTTTAGTTTGAACCAAGCATCTCTGCCTTCCACCTTCTTGGTTGTCTAATTAGGATCGGCTCTCATCTACCTTTAGTAAATAATATAAAAATATGAGACCCAATGCTTGATCCAATCCAATCTAAGTCTGGCATAATAAAGAAGGATCTAAATTTGATCTAATTCATTTACAAATTTGGATCAATCTGATTCAAAATCCTAGACAGGTCTAAGTCCATTAGCTAGCAATTTGTTTGTGCTAATTGTTCGCACAAAATATTTGGAAAGGCTGTAGATGGCATGTAACTGACGCACACGATTTTATTTGTTGGAGACGGCTATTTCTTCTCTGTATTGCCATTTGTGCTCCCTCCCTGTTACTTCCCTCCTTATGGCTTTGCACCTTTTCCTCCTCCCAAGTACTCCCACCGTCCCACCTGCATTAAGGTAAGCAGCTTGGATTTGGGCGAGCAGGACGAGAACAGGGTGTGATTAGAAAAATAAAGCGCAGAGAGAGAGAGAGAGAGAGAGAGAGAGAGAGAGAGAGAGAGAGAGAGGTGCAGTGAGGGATAAGAGAGGCAGCAAAAGCAGAGAAGGCAGATCAGAAACCTCCGTCTCACACCTAGCATTTTACTTCAGTATTGCACACCAGCACACCACCATGGCACCATGCTTACCACTCTACTCCAGTAGTCTTTAACCCCTAGAGCCCCCTTGGCGTGCTTGGAGGCAGATAGGAACCTCCGGAGAGGACAGGAGGGAGGGGGGTGTAGGTTCTTCTCGTCTTCCGTTGCTTCGGTAAGGGTGCTATGAGACAATGAGAGAAGAGAGCGACAAGAAGAGCAAGGTATGTGCTTAGTTCGTGCTGTTCAGATCAAACTGGGCGCGTTGTTGTTTCGTTTGCTGTATCTTTGATCAAGTCGGTTGTTATTTGGCTCAATGTGTGTAGCTCTCATGGTCCAAATCCCTGGTGAGGAAGTGGTTCAACATCAAGACTAAGGCACATGATTTCCATGCGGATTATGATGCTAGCCAAGGTAATGCCAGTGTTTCATTTTGATTTAAAGAAGAGTACTTGTGATTTCTTTTTTTGTCATCACCATTTTAATTTCAGTTCGTAGATATAGCAAATTGAATGGTCTCCGCTCTCGACTAACAACCTGTTCTTTTTTTTGGGTTGCTTTTGTGTACTTGGTTGTGTATACTGGTTGTGTGGTTTTAGGAAGGTTTGTTGAATGCAATTTTTATCATCTTGTGCTTGTAGCTTTTCATTTCCATCAGAAATTTCCATTCCAAGTTCCCAAACGCCTTTTCCTAAGTGATGCAGATATTTGTCTGGTGCTGCTTGGAATTTTTGTGTGCTTCTCATGTCAAAACATTTTTACCAGTCTAAGCTTCTACTTTTGATTCTAAGATAAAGAACTACTGGAACAGTCAAACAAATTTCATTTCCTTTACATTTGCCGTCTTTGTTTTGGTTTGGGCTAAATTGTGATAGTGATTCAGGAAGGGATGGTCATGGTGGTGAATGGAGGACCAACTGCTCAGAGAGGGAGGCAGGCACAGCCAAGAAAAGCAGAACTGGTACAGTTTAAAGCATTTGGACCACACCTCTCTCTCTTCAGACATCAAAGATCGCAGCTACCTCTCTTTTTTTTCCCTGGCTAGAACCATCTTTACTGGCTGAGCTCCTCTTTTGCCAAATTAATTTAAATAATCCACCAAATACAGTTTTTCACTGTGCTTTTACCAATTTATCTGATTGTTCCTTTATTTATTTCTGTTCTTCCCGCTGAGCATTTATAGATCGGTCGTTGAAGCGGAATGTCGATCGCATTCGTCGAGGAAGGAATGACTTTGATGTGTCACGCCTGACAGAAGTTCAAGATTACCGGTACTCTTACTTCACTGAATGTGCTTCTTTGCCTTGTAAGCTTAGGTATCCAATGCGCTGCTGTTTATCTCTGCAGACCTAACCAAGTAATCTATTTTCTAGTAGTAATCTGGTAGATTGGAATAAAGTTTTGTAAATCAATCAACTGCCACAGTTAATAATGCTTTTAGGAGGTTCTTGCACTTTGACTTCGCTGGTAGAATCTGGTTAATTATTATTTTGCTCCATTATGCTTGTAGAATCTTTGCCTCCACGTGGAATGTCGGTGGTAAATCCCCATCAAGGGGGTTAGATTTGGATGAGTGGCTCCATTCTTCACCTCCTGCTGATATCTATGTGCTAGGGTATGTATTGTACAGGGCCTTCATAATGTAAACCAAATTAACTTAAACAACGGTCTTCTTGAGCTATTTCCTTCAACTAATTTTTTGATCTTCTGCAGATTTCAAGAAATTGTTCCTTTGAATGCTGGAAATGTTCTTGGTACTGAAGACAATGTTCCAGCAAAGAAGTGGGTATCCCTTATCAGGAGGACATTGAACAGGAACCCTGGGCCTAGCAGTCATGGTGGCTATCACACGCCATCCCCTGTCCCTGATCCGGTTGTGGAACTAGATGCTGATTTTGAGGGATCATCAAGGAGACAGGATAGCTTTTCATTCTTCCACCGTCGATCGTTCCAGAACCTTAGTCGGAGTTTAAGAGTAGAAGGAAATTACGTGTTTTCACAACCAAGGTTGGACCGTAGGTTTAGTGTCTGTGACCCAGTTAGCTTGGGAGGCAGGCCAAGTGATTTTGATGGGAACTTCCCGTGTGTGGGATCACCAGATGATGAATATATTGATGAGGATGCAAGTAATGGACCGTATTTTTCACCGTTCCCGTATGGCTACGGAGCTTCAACACCTATGGAAGAAAACGATGAGCAGCAAAATACTTCTAGGTATTTTTGATATAATAATAATCCATGAACTTTCATGAATGCGTGTTCTTTTATATAATCTGTGAATCTGTTCTAAAATACTTAACAGTGCTAAGCTGACTATGATACTTCTGTCTTGGTTTCAAAAAAACTATGATACTCTTCTGTCTTTAAAAATAACTTCTGAAAATATTGTGTTTGTACCAGGTATTGTTTGGTTGCCAGCAAGCAGATGGTTGGTATATTTCTCACAGTTTGGGTACGCAGCGAAATAAGAAATGATGTGAGAAGCTTGAAAGTTTCTTGTGTGGGTAGAGGACTAATGGGTTACCTTGGAAATAAGGTAAAGGCTGTACATTATACAAATTGCGCTGTTTTCATTTTAGTACTCGTGGCTGTAGATTCTTGTTCACGTTACTATAGTTCTTAAGGTCCTTTCCTTTTGCTGCAGGGTTCTATATCAATAAGCATGTCTTTGCATCATACAACCTTTTGTTTTATCTGTTGTCATTTGACCTCTGGGGAAAAGGAGGGGGATGAATTGCGTAGAAATTCTGATGTTATGGAGATCTTAAGGAAGACTAGATTTCCTCGGGTTCGCGGCGCTGGTGATGTCAAGTCACCCGAAACAATTCTTGAGCATGAGTACGAATTCATTTCCCTTATTCAGCATAATAATGCGAATGCAACAGAAAACTTGGCGTTAAATTAATATTCATTTGATTCTAATTGCAGTCGTATCATATGGCTTGGGGATTTGAATTACCGGATTTCCCTTTCATACTCCTTAGCAAAAGCTCTCGTTGAAATGCATAATTGGAAGCAACTATTGGAGAAAGATCAGGTAATTTGCACGACTCTGTTGCACTGCAACGTTGGTTTCAGGGCCATGTCTGAATTACATGTTTTGGAACAGCTTCGGCTAGAGCGAAGATGCGGACGCGTTTTCCAGGGATGGAAAGAAGGAAGGATTTATTTTCCTCCAACATATAAATACTCATTCAACTCAGATCAGTATTCTGGTGAGGGTGTGCGTCCCAAGGAAAAGAGGCGAAAACCAGCTTGGTAAATTCTTTAGTACTTGTATCTACCAGAATGCTCTCCTACTTTGTATTAGTTATAAAGAACTTACTGATCAAGGTCTTCTCTTGACCAAAGGTGTGATCGTATTTTGTGGTGTGGTAATGGCCTCATTCAGTTGTCTTATGTTCGTGGAGAGTCTCGCTTCTCTGACCACAGACCAGTGTACAGTGTTTTCATGGCGGAGGTTGAAATTATCCGCCGGAGAAGAAGAAACATGGGCTACTTCAGCTCTAGAGTCGAGGTGGAGGAACTTTTGCCGTATTCTTACAGCTATGGAGACATAAAGTTCTACTAATTCGGCTCACTGCATGCTATACGCAACCTTTTCTGCTTAAGTATGTGTAAGCTAACTGGTCGCTTCTCAGTTAAGAACTGCATTTCTTTACATGTATTCCTTCTGTTTTACTCATCTCTGTTGTTGATGCAGATTGGCGGGTTCTCGATGAACAATAACTAGGGTCCAGTATCTGTTAAGAGGATCAGATGTGAACCTGAACATATTTTTTCCATCTGATCTTTTTTTTTTGGATTTCAAGATGCACACTTAACATTTGAGTAAATATTGCCAAGATCTGAAGCCCATACAGATGCTTGGGAAACACATTGCGCAAAAACTAGCAAAAAGGTAATCGATTTCTTGATTGATGAGGAAAACATAAAACTCTCACATAGGCCTAACGTTCTCTCTGGTGTTGTTGCAGGATAGTTGGGCAATTTTGGAACTAACCATTTGCCTAAGAACGGCTATGTTCATGGAAGTATCAGCCCACATCACTAACTATACAACTCAACCAGCCCGTGCCTTCCAGTTCATTTCCTCGTTTTGGTTAGAGACTCAATAAGCTTCATCACTTTTTCTTCTCCCTTTGCCCTAGATAACTTTGTAAGCTGGCCAGTGTATCAGCATGACGTGTAAAATCATGGCAAATCGGCAAAGGGAATGATACTTGAATTGAACGTATTCTATATAATGATTTCTATCGCGAGGGAAGAATGATATATTGATGTGACTTAAGAGGTTTGCAAAGTTATAATCATGTGCATACCTTTCTAGTTGTGTACTTGAGAAGCTAAATGATGCCTGCATTCGCTGCACTCATTGCTGTGGCAAAAGGAAAGCTCAGTGCATTGTTTTTCTTGCATAGAGAGGCCTGTTTCCTTACTGGAATACATGGTGCAGCACTACACATGCCCTGAACTTGATTGTTAATCAAATCCTCCTCTGCTTGTCTGCATTTGTTGTTATCATGGCTTCTCCTATAAAGAACGCTTCATCATGCTATCAGTTTGCATGTATCTAATTGGTTCTTCTCATGCTACATTGGCACATTGCCATATGAAAGCATCCATTTGACGAGCTGGTTACTCTTGTTTATTGCTGACATCTTAGAGAGAACAACACACACACACACACACACACACACACACACACACACACACACACACACACACACACACACACACACACACTGGTGAGCTGTTGCTTGATCTGTAGTTCAAATTTGCCTTGTTGAAAGAACAAGCTTTGACCTCCTTTAATTTGGTCCCTGGCTGGAGGGAGTCACGTGATGTGATCTCACCCACCAGGGTGCAGTGCACTTAATTCACATGATTTGGAATTAAGATAGGAGTTTTTGACTGTTGATTGAAGATGTGTTGTGGATTGGTTAGCATTCCTAGTTCCACCTTGAAGGAAGGTAGAAAGCAAAAGAGATGCTGTGTAGCACTGGTGGTATAGATAAAAGATAAAATGGCTAAAAAGGGAGAGAAGCTGTTACTACATCCAAAGGGACAAGCATTGCATCTGCTCTGTTCCTTGCCTCTTCTTTTGACTGTTTGCCTTGAACATTGTTTCTCTCCAGTAGTATACAATGACAGTGTTGACATGAGGAGATTATTGCGCTGTCAATTCTCAAGTACCCAGTTAGTATGTCTCATAGACCACTGGACTGTGGAAAGTGAATGGACCTTGCGGCTTGGAAGCTGAAGAGAAATCTTATGTGCAAAATATTCCACTTATTTCTTATGTCTTATGATTTATACTACAGTAATCAGCTTTTCAATGATGTATTTTTTTAAATTAAGATCAACAGAAAAATTATAATAAAATGTAACTATTTTTCTTTACGTATTATCGCTCGCGAACAACGAAAATTCAAAATTTCAATCTTTAAGTCACAGCTCAAAACACAAATCCCAAAAAAAACATTTCCTGCCGGTCGCTAAAAAAATTGTACGTGATGACGTCACGGCATGCCCCTCCGGTGCGGCACGCATGGCACGTGCCACGGCCCCCCTGCTTTTATTTTCCCCTTCATCATCTAATCATCTCACCTCAGGTAGGCTCAGTTGGCTCGAGCGCGTGGACCCTGAGCCCGCCGGCCTTCGAGTTTCACTTGACGACCTGAATAAAAAAAAAAACGAGTATTCATATGCATGCCTATTAAGTGGAACAGTATGTTTTCATATTTTAGAGGTAGTTTGAGCTTTTCCTTAATTTTCTAGCGTGTATAAAAAACATGTATGATGTAAATATGATTTGTGTAAGTTATATACGTGTCTATCGTTTACAAAAAAAGTGTAACTCCTCGGACATACGCAGATCAACAACTAGCACGGACGGCGGTACGAATCTTGAGGCAGCCCTGTGCTCGCTGCCCTTAAAATTTTCCCCCACCTTTGCAGTGTTTAAAAATGTTGTAACTTTTAGTTAATTGTGAAAGTGATTAAACGAGTAAGGGATGTTGAACATTTAGTCAATTTTCGGCATGTTTTAATCCAGAAATTCAGCATATAAAACATGACATAAACATGCATGAGTGATCTATGAACGATGTATTCATATTCGCTAACGAACAAGCTAACAAAAGCACCTATTAACATGTTTAAAGCGCACAGAATCAAATACATCAGAAAAGTTTTCAGTATATACCCTCGGGCGGGGCCGTTATCGGAGACACCGGAGGCGCCGTTACCATCAGTCGACATGATGGCCTATTCGATGTAGTCGATCGAGGCGTGATGCAGGACGAAGCTTGATGCGGGAAGATGTTCGCGATGCGGTTCAAATGAACGATCCACCACCGTGAAGTAGACGTCGCAGATTGAGTAGTCGCGCCGATGCGCTCCCCAAAAACTTGATCGGCCGCCTACCCGTGCAGGTACACAAACGGACGGAGCTTCGGAGGCCTACTCGTCCAGAAACTTGTGCGCGCAAGGTTCTGGACTGGAGATGACAGAGAGCAGCAACATCCTTTCCCGTATGGAGTAGAGAGTCTTTTGTAACAGCAAAAACGAAGAGGCCAGAGTAACTGCAGCCATTACCTCGGAAGTAACCGCAGTCATAATCCATCGTAATCGCACCGCATCGCCACCACTCGTTAATGCTAGTTACTGCGAGTCGTTTCGATTTTCGAATAGATAAAGAAAAACGCGCCCGCACCCGACACGCCTGCGCGCGTACGCACACGCACACGCACACGCACCGCACCGCACGACGCGGCGTGGCGTGGCGTGGCGAGGCGAGCGAGCGAGCGCGCGCGTGTATTGGCTCTCTCCAATTCCACAAGGGGGTTACCACGTTCCACCTTTTAAAGTGGTGTAACTCCCATTCAATTCTCCATATGGGACTAAACAATTTTCTACCTAGCATTAGTTGTGGGCCTAGGAATTTCATTTGATTAATTGCTAAATTAAAATGGGCCAATCCCAATTAATCCAACAATGCCCACCAAATTTCAAGGCACACGAGAAATGCTCTCAGTTCTGCTGTTGTTTGATATACCAGTGTTTCGATGGAGACTGTTAAGTTGAACATCCACCTAGGAAAGAAGTTACACTCATCCACAACTGAACAATGGACTATGCCTTGAATTGACAGTTTTGTGCGAACAAGCTTTACCCAATTCCTTTACTAGTACTAGGTTGCCTAAAGCATCCCCTCTGGTTGGAGCGTATAAGTCATACTCCAAGCCTATTCATGAGTATCTAGAGATCACCCAAATCTCATAGACTGTGACCAGCAGTCGAACTCATATAGGTGTGTTCTTTTTTTTAGATGTCCTGTAGGCCGACATCTCTGCTTTAAAAAGCCACTTGGATCACATTAAGGTAAAAACCAACCTGCCATACAGAATAGGAGAGAAGCGCATCACTGAAGAAATGAGCCTCAGTAAGGTCTCTCCTCCCGATCAACCAACAACTTGTTTCACCATCCTACTTCACGGGATCTCCGATCACATAGAACAAAGTTACCACCGTGGTATGACTCATGTGGGTCTCAGCCCATCTCACTCGATGCACTATCTATCACATTACGTGATAAACCCTTTGTAAATTGGTCGCTAGATTCTTATCTGCGGACATAGTCCAGTGCTATAACTCGGAGTTTTTCACTTTCAGCGGACTTCAACCGCCTCTTAACATGCCTAGATGACTTCATGTTGTCCTTAGAACTGTTCACCTTGATAATTACAATCGATTATCACAGTTCATCGAGATAGCCGTATCGGTTTTTCAACCACCGGCAGATCCATAAGGAGTTCACGAAGCCACTCAGCCTCAACAGTGGCGGTATCTAACGTTGTGAGTTCTGCTTCCATTGTTGACCTCGTTAAGATGGTCTGCTTGCAAGACTTCCAGGAAACAGCACCACCTCCAAGTGTGAACACATATCCACTCGTGGCTTTTATCTCATCAAAGATCGAGATCCGGTTTGAATCACTATATCCCTCCAGTACCTTTGGGTACCCAAAGATAGTGAATGCCATAGCTCACGCTTGCCTTTAGATAGCGCATCACTCTCTCAAGAGCACGCCAATGATCATCTCCCGGATTTGAAACAAACCGGCTTAACTTGCTCACAGCAAACGAGATGTCAGGCCTCGTAGCACTAGCTAAATACATCAATGAGCCAATGATCAGGAGTATCTCAATTGATCCCTTGTTATTCTTGGTTTTTCCTCAATAACACACTAGGATCATAAGGAGTAGAAGCGAGTTTGCGATCACTATAACCAAAGCGAATCAAGACCTTATCCACATAGTGGGATTGCATGAGTGTAACCCCACCATCACCTTCTCTCGAGAGCTTAATGTTAAGAATCACATCAGCCACTCCCAAATCTTTCATCTCAAAATTCTTGGACAGAAAGTCCTTGACCTCCTCAATCACATTGAGGTTGGTCCCAAAATCGATATGTCATCAACATACAAGCACAAGATCACTCCTTCTCCCCACCATAGCGATAGTACACACATTTGTCACTTCATTCACAACAAAGCCAAGAGATGTCAAAGTTTTATCGAACTTCTCATGCCATTGCTTAGGTGCTTGCTTTAGGCCATACAAAGACTTTAACAACTTGCACACCTTTCCTTCTTGACCTTGTACCACAAACCCGTCTGGTGATCCATATAGATCTCCTCCTCCAACTCTCCATTTAGGAAAGCTGTCTTAACGTCCATTTGATGAACGAGAAGACCATGAGAGGCAGCCAGGCAAGTAGTACTCGAATTGTGGTCATCAGCAACAGGTGAATAAGTATCAAAGAAGTCCTCGCTTCTTTCGGTATAACCCTTGGCCACAAGCCTTGCCTTGTACTTTTCAATTGTACCATCAGGCCTAAGCTTTTTCTTGAAAATCCATTTACATCCTACAGGTTTACACCCATAAGGACGGTCAACGACCTCCCAAGTTCCATTAGACATAATAGAGTCCATCTCACTCCGTACTGCTTCCTTCCAATAGTCAGCGTCAGGAGAAGAATATGCCTCTTCCATGGTTCTTGGAGTGTCATCCACGAGATATACAATGAAATCATCACCAAAAGACTTTGCAATCCTCTGTCTCTTACTCTTTCGAGTAACTTCATTGTTATCCTCTTCAGGGTTTTCCATAGGCGTTTCCTCAACATGTTCTATCGGCACAAAGGAATCAAGGGAAATTATAGGTTCTTGACTAGATGAGCTAGGTACATCACATTTCATAGAAAATTCATTCTCAAAAAATGTAGCATCTCTGGACTCTATGATTGTACCAACACGCATGTCAGTACTCAGTTTTATAATTAAGAACCTATAACCCACGCTGTGCATAGCATAACCAAGAAATACACAATCTACGGTTTTGGTCCAAGTTTGCGCTTCTTGACAATTGGCACGTTAACTTTGGCCAAACATCCCAAAGCGCAAGTATGAGAGAGTCAACTTCTTCTTTTCCCATTCCTCGAATGGTGTTACTTCTTTATTCTTTGTAGGAACTCTATTCAGGACATGACACGCGGTCAATATAGCCTCACCCCACCATTCCTTAGAAAGTCCCGCGGTGTCTAACATGGCGTTAACCAAATCGGTTAGAGTGCGATTCTTTCTTTCGCAACCCCGTTTGACTCGGGAGAATAGGAGGCGTCCTCTCATGAATAATTCCATGTTCCTCGAGAATAAAGTAAACTCATTTGAAAAATACTCCCCACGATCGGACCTTACCCGCTTGATTTTCCTCTCAAGTTGGTTTTCTACCTCAGCTTTATAGATCTTAAAGTAATCCAACGCTTCATTTTTTGTTTTTAATAAGTACACGTAGCAAAATCTAGTGCAATCATCTATAAGCGTCATGAAGTATTTCTTTCCACCTTTAGTCAACACGCCATTCATCTCGCATAAATCAGAATGAATGAGTTCTAACGGTGCCAAATTCCTCGCCTCTTTTGCTGCCTTGTGAGGCTTACGAGGTTGTTTCGATTGAACACACGCATGACACTTAGAACCTTTGACCAAAGTGAATTTCGGGATTAAACTCATATTAGCTAAGCGCGTCATACACCCAAAATTAACATGACAAAGTCGTGAATGCCAAACATTAGACTCATCATCATCATTACACACATGGTTCACAATTTTATTACAGGAATCCATCAAAGAAAAACGGAACAAACCTCCGCTCTCATAGCCTTTACCAACAAATGTTCCATACTTAGACACGACACATTTATTGGACTCAAAAGCAAGCCTAAAACCATCTCTACATAGTAGAGATCCGCTAACGAGATTCTTCTTTATGGAGGGGACATGCTGCACGTTCTTCAACTGCACGGTCTTTCCCGAAGTAAACTTCAGATCGACCGTACCAACACCATGAACAGCTGCATGCGAACCATTCCCCATCAACAAGGAGCAACCTCGACCGACCTGATAAGATGAAAACAAGGAAATATCAGCACAAACATGAATATTAGCACCAGTGTCAACCCACCACTCAGGTGATTGACAAATAGAAAGAACTGTAGGTAAATAATTACCGTACCCCGATGTTCCTCCAGCGTCACTAATAACCATGTTGGCAGACTTCTTCTGCTTATCCTTGCGGTCCGGACAATCCTTAGCCCAATGGTCGAATCACCGCACACAAAGCAGCCCTTTCCTTTGCCTTTCTTCTTAAACTCGTGAGTAGCCTTGGGCTTGACAAAGGCTTATTTTTCTTTTGTTGTGGAAAGCTCGAGGATTCTTCATCGCACCAAATTGGCGCTAGAACCTCCTCAGTGACAACTTTCTTGCCACGAGTATCTTTTGCCTCGCCTTCTCTTCAACACCAAGAGTGCCAATGAGATCGTGAACATCGAACTCCGCCTCTTGTGCTTTAGAGAAGTAGCAAAATCCGACCAAGAGGGTGGTAACTTGGCGATAATACCGCCGACCACAAACTTGTCGGTAACTCGCACTTATTGTTCTCAAGCTCCTTTGCGGCGCTGAATCTCATGAGCTTGCTCTACTACGAACGGTCATCGACCATCTTGTAGTCATAGAACCGCTCCATGACATATGACTCATCGCCAAGATCGGAAACTCGAACTTGGCCTCAAGTGCATTCCACATATCTTTGCCCGTAGGCAAATGCATGTACACATCCACAATGTTATCCGCCAGTATGTTGACAAGTGCACCTCGAAAAAAGTTATCCGCTACATTGAACTTGCGTTCATCCTCATCGACATGATGCTCGTGGGCTTTCCTTGTGCAACATGAAAACATTCCATGGCGAGAAACTACGAGATCGCGCGCGCACGCCATCTCTTAAAATTTGAACCATCAAACGGAGGGTGTGGCTTAAGCGACGCAGCAAAGCCAACTACCGAAAAAGACCTATCAAGTTTTTGGATTGTTGAACATCTAGTCAATTTTCGGCATGTTTTAATCCAGAAATTCAGCATATAAAACATGACATAAACATGCATGAGTGATCTATGAACGATGTATTCATATTCGCTAACGAACAAGCTAACAAAAGCACCTATTAACATGTTTAAAGCGCACAGAATCAAATACATCAGAAAAGTTTTCAGTATATACCCTCGGGCGGGGCCGGTATCGGAGACACCGGAGGCGCCGTTACCATCAGTCGACATGATGGCCTATTCGATGTAGTCGATCGAGGCGTGATGCAGGACGAAGCTTGATGCAGGAAGATGTTCGCGATGCGGTTCAATGAACGATCCACCACCAGAAGTAGACGTCGCAGATTGAGTAGTCGCGCCGATGCGCTCCCAAAACTTGATCGGCCGCCTACCGTGCGGTACACAAACGGACGGAGCTTCGGAGGCCTACTCGCCCGAAACTTGTGCGCGCAAGGTTACGGATCGAGATGACAGAGAGCGACAACAAAAAGCAGAACCACCGAATCGTTTCTCCCTTCCTTTCCGTATGGAGTAGAGAGTCTTTTGTAACAAAAAACGAAGAGGCGAGTAATGCGCAGCCATTACCTCGGAAGTAACGCGGTCATAATCCACCGTAATCGCACTGCTATCGCCACCACTCGTTAATGCTAGTTACTGCGAGTCGTTTCGACTTTCGAATAGATAAAGAAAACGCGCCGCACCCGACACGCCTGCAGCGCGTGCGACACGCACGCATCGCACCGCGCCGCAACACGGCGCGGCGCGCGGCGCTGGCGTGGCGTGGCGTGGCGTGGCGAGGCGAGCGAGCGAGCGCGTGCGTGTATTGGCTCTCTCCAATTCCACAAGGGGGTTACCACGTTCCACCTTTTAAAGTGGTGTAACTCCCATTCAATTCTCCATATGGGACTAAACAATTTTCTACCTAGCATTAGTTGTGGGCCTAGGAATTTCATTTGATTAATTGCTAAATTAAAATGGGCCAATCCCAATTAATCCAACAAGGGACACTCGTATTGAGAAGCTATTTCGTTTAAAGTGATTTCTACAATAACTCCTCCAAATAATTTATAGAAATTATCTTTAAAAATCATTTTATTTAAAAATCAATTATAAAAATCAAAAACTATTTGGAACCGTTAATATTTTCATCCCATGTCTTACCTTTCGTCTATCTCTGCGTGCTCAGTTGGGCTTATTTTTTTATAGCTTATGGCTAAAATTTTATTGTAGTTGCCTAAAATTATACTGTAGCTGATAATGGCTTATTAGGCATAAATAAATTTAAAAAAATTTAAAAATAGAAAAAATGGGTTAGCCCAGTACGTATAATGCAAATGAACATGGGAAAAAAGAACCGGAAAAAAAGTCAAAAAATCCAAAAGATAAAATTTAGAATAGCTGTGGCATGTACCGTGCTGTCCTGCTCGCTGCATGGCCGTACGTGTCTGCAACTGCAAGTGATGGCTCTGTGCGAGCTTCCTCTCGACCAGAACGAAAATAAAAGGCAAAGGTGATGGATTTGAGCTCGAGCTGGAAAACCAGATTGATTGATGGGTGGATCGATATGACGCAGGTCAGCCGTTTGCATTGCCTTGTTAAAGATATCAGATGTGACTTGCAGGGGGTGCAGCTAGTTCTGCTCCACCTCTCGCACTACAAGAAATTTTAATTATGATAACAAAAAATTATAACAAAATATATTTCGTTGCAATAGTTAATATTATTGTTATGAATTATTTGTTTGTTATAATAAATTTGTTTTATTGTCACAATTCTAAGTTGCTGTGATAATTTTTATTTTCGTTGCAATAAATCGATTGTATTGCAACGAAAAAATCGTTGCATGAATTAATTACTATTACAACAATTGAAATTCGTGGTAATATAATTTATCAATTCAAACTCGTGTAATATAATATACTTATCACCACACGAAAAGTAATTCGTGGCAATAATAATTATTTCAACAAATTATATGTTGTTGCAATAGAATATATTACCACGATTTTATATCGTTGCGATATTTATATTCTATTGCAACAAATATATATAGCTATAATATCTACTCTTTAAAAATATGAGTTTGTGGTCGTCTGTGCGTTCTCTCTTAACTCTCCGTAGCAGCTTGTTCTCCCTCAACTCTCTGCACCAGTCCAATCAAGTGTGCATGGCCCCTATCAAATTGTAGCTTTATGAACAACTCCCCACTATGCGCACCACTTTCCTCCTTCGCTCTCTCTCCAAGTTTCCACGCCCGCTCTCTTGCCATGCTATCCCTCTCTGCATCGTCATTACCTAGCCATCGTCTCACATCCTCTCTCCTCGCTCACCCCCATCTGCATCGTTGTCGCCTGATCGTTGTCCCGCCCGCTATCTCCCCGTGTCACCCCCACTGAACCCTCCCCCTTTCCCTCTACCTCCACCTCCAACTGCTGCCGCCCCGAGTGAACCGCCTCATCGCCATTCCCCAACTGGATCTGGTTGTCGTTGCCGTCCTCAATCGGAGTTGCCCTTTAGAACTTGTGATCGCCCGACATCGAGTGTGATGAGGCGTGGGAGCGGCGGCAAGGCTGGATCATCCTTCCTCCTAATTGACATGCGCCGTTTTTACATATATTTCCCTTTCATTTATTCCGTATATTTTTCGCAATTTGAGACTATTTATCATCATTCACACGTTTTTATATAATTAATTGTCCAAATTGGGCCATTTTGCATTTTTTGTAATTTTTTCGCAAGTCAATCTATCGAGGTGCATAATCTTCAAAATTGGCATTCTAGGGCTTCTCTGTACATATATACGTATCACTATGAATGCGTAGGATCAAACCGCGATGGAATCGGAGCTTCTGAGGGCCAGAACGAAAGAAATCCAAAAAGGAAAGGACTTTACTGCAATTCAAAATAACTCCAAGGGCTAAATTACAAAATTACAATTCCCCAATCTTCCCTCAAATCCCTAGCAGCTGACTGAACAAAGGGAGTCTGGCTTCTTCTATCCCTAGCCTTCTTGCTTCTCCTCTACCCCCAATCTCCTACACCTCAGGCCGCCGCGCGAGGCCAGGCCATCTCGCCAGCACGCCACCACGCTAGCCCCATTAGGTGACTATCCCATTCGCCTCTCCCTCCACCAAGCACTGTCCCCACCACCGGCATCTCCTTGCGTCAACACCACCCGCCGCCAACCTCTCTCCGCTGCCTTCCCTTCCTCCTACTGCTCCCTCCACCGGCGCAGCACCGCAGCCATCCGTCGCTCCCTTTGGCGCGCCACCGCATCCACGGTAGCCTCCTCTTTAGATTTCACTGCTCCTCCCGACCAGCTCCTACTCCTTCCACCGGCCATGCACCACCATAGCATCCCCCCACCTCGGCTTCTTCTTCCTCGACCGCAAGCTATTGCTACTCCTTTGGTTCCTCTACAGTGCCAACACTGACGACAACCTCCACTTATTTTATGTTTTATATGATGTGATCTAGACGTTTGCCAGTTACGCTTTGGCTCATCATTAGAAAATAGTGTCTTTAATATCCGTAATATAATTTCTTACCTTCACATCTGGTTTTTTTACTTCTGTTTTTAGTATTTTGGCTATCATAGGCATTTTTTTAGGAACGGATACAAATTGGTAGAGAGCTTCTAGAAGCCAAAGGAATTGAGGAGGAAAATGAAAGGAAACGGTTGGTTCTTTGTTTCTTTTTTATTTTACTATACTTTTACCAATAATATCATGTTCTCCATCTCATTTTAATAATTTTTCCCACCATGTGCAGCATTATAGAATTGCGAAGGCTTGAGAAAGAGGAGGACAAAAGAAGTAGAGAAAAGATTCACCAGAAACTGGAAGGGGATAAGGTTTCTGGTTTTTCCACCTCATTCTAAGGGATCGTCCTGTTTTGCTTGTTTGGTTGAGTCACTAATAATTTCCTCTGTTGTTTCGCATAGGAACTATAGGAAGTACATCATTTACTTTGATGTAACCTGGAGATCTTCAACTACATGCGTTGCCATCTAAGTTCCTAGCCAATGAAGAAAACTTTTGTAATTGGGCCTTAAAATTTTTTTTTTTAAATTCTCGGGCTGAAAGGAGAAGGAAACAACAGAGGACCCAGCTGCTGCCAAACCAAGCGCACCACCCGGAGTATATAGTACTGTATGTTAGGTGAGACGTGAGATGATGAATTAAACTCCGAGTCAAATTAAATTTGTATATGTGTGCTTGCCCCGCCCGGCGACCACGAGTTACTTAACGCTCGAGCTGACATGTACTAGTGTACAGAGAACATGAGTACGCGCTAGCAACAGCTACAGCACCAAACCAATGTACAAAGATTTATGATCAGTTCGTACAGTAGGAGTACAAATTTCACACTTTGAGTCTACACATACATACATACATACATACATACATACATATATATATATATATATATATATATATATATATATATATATATATATATATATATATATATATATATATATATATATATATATATATATACCCATGTAGTATACAGTATTTAAGGCCATTTGGGTGGTATGAACAATTTTTCAGAGGTGGTATGTACATTTTTTCGACATACTCCTTTTTATATGCGTATATGAAGGTATTTACAAAATACGCTAAAAACTATGGACTTCTTTGCAATTTTTTCGTATGGTTCACATTGAAGTATCTTACAATTAGTATATGAATATACCTAAAGTGATAAAGGAGTATTTCAAGTTTGTTTAGGTGGTATATTAGAGGTGGGTGTAATTACACCCCGGAGTAAAAAGTATTTTTCCTATATATATATATATATATAAAACGCTAAAATGGGACACTGTGGTGTCTGGGCACTAAACTTCTCTATCTTTGGATTGCTTTTAGATGCATGCAAGTGTAATATATCAGGCAAACCCGTTAACATTTATTAATTCGAAAAGACGTCAATTTGGAAAGGAATCAATCATGGATGGAAAGTCTTAATCATAGATGAAAAATCTTAATCATAGAGCATGGACACCATGGTGCCCCTGTTGTTTATACTAGGACGCTGAAATGGGGCACTATGGTGTCTAGGCACCAAGTCTCCTTGTCTTTGGATTGCTTTTAGATGTGTGCAAGTGTAATATATCAGGCAAACCCGTTAACATTCATTAATTCGAAAAGACGTCAATTTGGAAAGGAATCAATTATGGATGGAAAGTCTTAATTATGGATAGAAAATCTTAATCATGAAGAATGAATATATTTGAACTCTTAACATTTACACTATGGTGCCCCTGTTATTTTGACAAATTTGTACTCTTAACATTTGTTAGATTTTTCTTCTTTTTGTTACTCTTAACATAGAATGAATTTGAATTTAAAATTTTATACATAGGTAGAGCAACTTTAGAAGTACATCAAAAACAATTTTCAGAATTTTTTTGTGACATTTTTTAGTTTGAGTGCACAAATAAGTGTACTGTAATGATGAATGCATAGCATATTTCCCTATATATGTGTATATGAAGTTTTCTATTCTCAGTTGCAGTTAATATCTATACCATATCTTGTAAGATATGGAGTAACTCACGCAACGAAAGATATGTACGTGTAGTATATGAGTATATAAGATCATAAGGATGGTATGTATATTTTTTAAATTGATATGTACAGTTTTTTAAATATATTTCTTTTTATGTATAAATATGAAGGTATTAATAAAATATGCGAAAAAACTATATGCTATCTTACAATTTTTTCATATAGTGGACACTAGAGTATCTTAGAATATATATTGACACACACAAGCTCGCGCGTATAAGTTGTAGCTAGCACTATCTCTTCTTGAGTGGAAAGAAACACAAAACTTTTTTTTGAGGGTAGGTGCATAAAATGATCATATGCCCTTAAAAAAATGATAAGTGAGTAATCTTTTTGTACGCAGGTACGTACGAAAGAGTCATCTCCCTATGCACCCAGAATTAAAGTCGACATATCGATCAACACCCTGTGCCCCCAGAAAACGCAACAAAAAAACGTACTCGTTCCAGTCTGCAGCATACATGCGAAATCCAACAAATACCTCGCGACAAGATCGATCGATTAACTAGCGGAGATCGAGCAGATGTTAATGCAAGGCATACATGGATGCTGTACAGCATCAGTATACTGAACTACTGGCTGAGCGCCGACCTGACCAAATGGGAAGTCCGGCACGGCACGGCACGGTTAGATCCAACAACCGAATGAGTTATTGTTTTGTGCCATGTTAGTCTTACGTATCTATCTTCCGATCTAGGTACTGTACCGAGAGGGGTCGAGCCGTGTCGGGCCGACTCGGTCACGTTTAGTCAAACAGGTTATCGATGACTCATTGATTTTATTATCAGTTGTAGGTAATTTTACTGGTAGTCATAAGTAATTTTACTGCCAGTCATTGAGTCGTAAGTATTTTTTTATTACCAGTCATAATTAATTTTACTGCTAATCACATAGTAATTTACCGTCGAGTCACCCGTCCGCACTCAAAGAGTGCAGTAACCCTAATACAATTAATTTTGTTGTCAACCATAAGAAATTTTACTACAATATCATAAAAAGAGTTACTGTTCATGCCGTGTTGAGGTGCCAGTCCAAACACGGCATGCCCAGTCAAACCAGGTCGACACGGCTCGTTTACTCCAACAGTACAGTGCCTCGTGCCTACACGGTTGGCTCGGCTTGTATGGCCAGGTCTAGCTGCAGTGCACGAGTATGAGTGGAAACAGATTGAATACGAATAGAATAGTCTCTTTACCACATTCGTATTCGTATTTTGTAAACAAATTACATATGAATTTAAATCGAATATCTACTCAATACAGTCGGATCAAGATATTCTTATAACTTATATAGTATGAAGATATTAATGACGTTTATTTTCGTACAATCACACTTAATTATTCTAATTCATCTACTGCACATAAAGAAACATAAATTAACATTGAATTAAAAAAACGTGTCCAACTAACTAGTTATATTGCAATAAAATATGTATGTTGCTTCATCGAATACAGATACGAATAGTTCGGATAAAACAACATTTCGAATGAGAAAATTTCATACTATATTTATATCTATATTTTTATACGAATTCGAATATAAATACGAATAGAAGAGAAATTATTAATCAAATAAAAAATCTATATTATATTTACACCATATCAAATAAGATAATCAGTAACATGAGTAATTCATATCTATTTCCCTCCCAGGTGCGAGGCTTGGCTATGAGAGGCAAGATCAATCCATCCATCACTCAGGCAACAAACCGAGCACGGCACGGACCCATCCGTACCGCGCTTACGTGCGAATCGACGCGCGCTAGCTGCCGATTGGTCCGGAGATTTCACCGTGCCGTGCGCCGCGCTACAAAGCAATCCGCGCCAGGGCGACCAGCGCACGACCGGTGCGGACGCAATACGACCTCTTGTCCTCGCCTACGTACCACCTCCTACCACAGTACGATTGCAGTTACTGCATTGATGGATATACATGTATACAGGCATACATAGACCGAGTCAGTGAGCTACCTTACGTAGGCTGACGTACAGTGTATGTGAGTCGGTCGACCTGCCCATGCGTATGAGTTGATATGCCACACGAAGTTGCTGCGCGTACGTGCGCACGGTCACCCTAGTGTAGCAGAATGCAGCTTCACTGTTTCTCATTTCGGTTTCCTCCCTATTCCCTCACACGCGACAATATCCTATTCATTTTACTCTTCAATAGCACTCACTTCTCTCAAACTTCTAGCAAATAATCTACTGTCACATGTGAGAGAACATAGAGAAAACGACAGGCCAAGCTGCATTTAGTGTAGTGCACACCGCCGAGACATGCAGCTAGCGCTTTGATTTTACTGGGGCACACGTAGGTACACATGTGATGCATGCACGCGCCGGCCCGTACGTTCAGCCCAAAAACGTTTTTCTTGTAGATCTTATATTTTATATACTAATTGTACTCCATAAAATTTCAACATGTTACATTTAAACTTTTATACAATGTACTTTGAATTTTTACATTTATAATTTTGCATCCTTATTACTTAGATCCTACGTCCGCGAGTGCATGCGCGTGCGGGCTCGGTACCTTCCGAGTTCGAGAACTGACGTACATCGTCATCGTACGGCTAGTCTGCTACAGCACTGGACGGTTGCTTGCTACTGCACACTGCGTTGCGCGCGTGCAGGCCACGGCATGCATGGAATGGACAAGCATGCACGGGCGCAGCTTTGCCCAAACCTTCAATTACAAAGTGCATGTGCATGTCGCATTGTACAGTACCAGAGACTACTTCATCTTGCCCAAAACCTTTTCTTCTTGATGAGAGAGAGAGAGAGAGAGAGAGAGAGAGAGAGAGAGAGGAACCACATCAATTGGTAGTTTGGCGCTCTTCACTTTCACTGTTCTGAAAAAGGAAGACAATGGAAACAAAATATAGGGACAAAAGTGGGGGCGGAGCACCTCGTTACGAGAGGCCCAAAATTGAAGCCCCCAGGCCAGACCGATGCGATCGAGGTCAAACGCATTTTGGGCCCATGTAGGGCCCATCAATCCCCGTACTCCAGAGCCTGTACGGGTAGTAGATGTATCATGGAGGGGTGCGTCTCCATGACTCGCATCTCCTGCGGTGAACAATCACTACTGCTTCACGTCTAATGGCGGCCAACTTGGTCGTCCGGAATCTGCTACAATCGGATAGGATTATATTGTTCCTACCGTATTCTAATATTTTTTTTAGATTCGGAGTTGAATACGGTAAAACCGAATACGAATTTAAAGTTTTGGATACGATAATAGATATATGATGGTTTCAGATAAAAACGGATAATATATATGGATATGAATAGTATATGCATACATAAAGGAATATATACTAAACCATACTCAATTCAAACCTTCAACTAGCAATAAATTTATATAGATCACTTAAATGCGATAGCCAACACAACAAAAATTAAACATAAGCGACAAAATCATACATAAGTTCGAAAACTGAAAAATTCGTACATAAGTTCGAAAACCGATAAATTCGTACTCAATTTCAACATAAGCGGAGAGAATTGGTGGCGGTTGGTTAGAGTGGTTGGACTCTAGATTTAGGTTAAGACTTTGGTAAAATCTAGGTCGGTTAGTGTCAGTGATGGTTGATGAGCTAGATATTGGGGGTACTAACTTACTTATCAGAAAGTATCCGGTTTACCATTTACCGACGCTATTCGGTAGGATTTTAGCTCTCTTATTTTCGCTACCGTATCTGGTAACGATTGGATTCGGTACCAAATACTAAATTACTTTCTCATATTCAGTACCGGATCAGTCGGGATTAATCCATATCATTTACATCCCTTGCGCAGAACTCTCCATGCATATCTCAAAAGTACTTTTATAATATTAGAATATTATTATGTTTTATATAATATATTATAATATAAATAAGTTTTCACAGTTGTGTTTTAAGATCGCATCAATGTTTAAAATAATATGTATTCGTAACCGAAGGAAGTAGTAGCATGGCATGTTCTTGCAAGTCGATCGGACCGGACCTTTTGCTCCGGTGCATGCATGCATGAGGCGATCTTAATCACTCTTGTACATTCAATTAGCTTTACTAATTGGCTCAAAACGTTGATCAAATGCATACACTAAACGTTTAAACCCATGCACGCGACAATCTCCAAAGTAATTGCATGAAACAACATATGAGGCTTGTAGACGTAGTATGGCTTTAAGCCTTCAACATACTTCCTCCGGTCATCGTTCCAGAATACGTACGGTCAAACTGTATTAATTTTGGTCAAATGTATTATCTGAAGTCTGTAGTTTGCACATACAGGTTATCCCAAGTCTGTAGTTTGCATACACAGAGATGGTACGAGTAAATCTATCGCTGGTTGAAGTTGGAGAGTGAGGGTACATCAGGATGGAATCCATCCCCCTGCTCAGTTTGTTCCCATCTCAATCAACGTTGTTCCTTTGCTGCAGGCCAGCTAGCTCGATCAGCTGCACGCGCCCATGCGCATGCGAGTACCCAGCACAGCAGCGTTTGCGCTCCACATCGCCTTCCTCTCGCCACGTACGCATCCCGACCCTCCACCTGGCCGCGCGCATGGCTCCGTGCCTCTCGCCACCCTCTCCTCACGGCCGCTTTATATACCATCACTCCACTCGTCGTCTCAAGACCATTCTATCCAACATCGCCGATCACCATGGAACCTGCACCAAGATCGCCGTTGGTAGTACTGCTGCTCGTCCTCTCCCTCTGCTTCTCCCTCGCGTTCGCGTCGTACGCGGGGAGGGATGTGGAGGAGGCAGGGCGGAGGAGGGGGCAGGGGGAAGGGGACGAGGGGCGTTCCTCCGGCCGGCCGTACCACTTCGGCGAGGAGAGCTTCCGGCACTGGACGCGGACGCGGCACGGGCGGTTCAGGGTGCTCGAGCGCTTCGCTGATGAGCTGCTCGAGGGGGTCGTCGGCGACTACCGCGTCGCCGTGCTGGAGGCCGCGCCGCGCGCGTTCCTGCAGCCCAGCCACTACGATGCCGACGAGGTCTTCTACGTCAAGGAAGGTGATGTGCACTGAGAAAGAACTGACACGCACGCATGCATCCCAAACTCTTCGCACCGTGACCCGTCCGTACTATCGTACTGTTTGTGCTGACGAATATATTCCTGCGTGCGTGCGTGACAGGTGAGGGGGTGCTTGTGCTGCTGTGGAAGGGGAGGAGGGAGTCGTTCTGCGTCAGGGAAGGCGACGTCATGGTGATCCCGGCGGGCGCCATCGTCTACTCGGCCAACACACACGACTCCAAGTGGCTCCGCGTCGTCATGGTCCTCAAACCCGTCTCCACGCCGGGGCGATTCGAGGTTAGCGCGAACTCCTCCTCTGCCTACGACGACAGCACTCACGTACGCCACTCGATCTCTTCTGCTCGCATGCAAGGACTAATTTTCGTATCTTTTGATCGGCACACAGGAATACTTCCCTGTCGGAGGCGAGCGCCCGGCGTCCTTCTTCAGCGTCTTCAGCGACGACGTTCTCCAGGCGGCATTCAACGTACGTACGCGCACACGCAGACCACTGACACTGTATAATTGTCGGAGCTTCTTGCTTCGTGATCGAACACTTTAAATCGATCTTGATTGTGCCCGATATTGTGCATGTATTTCTTGTCTCAAAGACTCGCCGGGAAGAATGGGAGAAAGTGTTCGAGAGCCAGCGCAAGGGCGAGATCACAGTTGCTCCCGAGGAGCAGATACGGGAGCTGAGCAAGTCGTGCTCTCGAGGTGGAGGAGGCGGCGGCGGCGGCGAAGGTAGTTCGGGTTCCGAGTGGGAAATCAAGCCGTCCAGCCTCACCAGCAAGCGGCCGTGGTACTCCAACAACCACGGCAGGCTCTCCGAGATCACCGGCGACGAGTGTCCGCACCTCCGGAAGCTCGACATGGAAGTCGGCTTGGCCAACATCACCAGCGTAAGCTTTCACACATAGCTTAGTTTTCTCGCGTCATGCATGCCATGCATGCCTTTGGATTCCACCAACGCTAGCTAACGCGGAAAATGTGTTTGCTTCGTTCGCCGTACATACGTGCAGGGCTCGATGATGGCGCCGAGCTACAGCACCCGCGCCACCAAGATCGCCGTCGTCCTGGAGGGGAGCGGCTTCTTCGAGATGGCGTGCCCGCACTTGTCCGGCCGGTCGGAACGCCGGGAGCGCGAGCGCGAGCATGGCAGAAGGGATGAGAGGGGCAGAGAGGAGGAAGGACATGAACAGCAAGAAGAGGAGGAGGACGAGGAGCACGGCGGGCAGAAGTCAAGAAGCTACAGGCAGGTGAGGGCCCACATCCGGGAGGGCTCGGTGATCGTGCTCCCCGCGGCGCACCCAACGACGCTGGTCTCCGGGAACAACGGGAACCTCGCCGTCCTCTGCTTCGCCGTCCGCGCCAACCACGACGAGAAGGTGTTCCTCGCGGGCAGGAACAGCGTGCTGAAGCAGCTTGACGAACCGGCGAAGGCGCTCGCGTTCGGCGCCCCAGCGAGGGAGGTGGACAGGATCATCGGCGCGCAGCCGGAGGCCGTGTTCCTGCGCGGCCCGCAGAGGCGTGGCGTCTCCGACATGTGAGCGCGCGCGCGCGCCGCTCGGTCTTAGAGGCCGGCTACGCGCGTGACGAAGCCTTTGTGCCCTGTGCATCGAGCTGTACTGTGATGGGAAGAGAAAATGTGGAATAAATGGCTAGCGCACGCGCGGCGTGTCGTGTGCGTGCGAGCTCGCACGACTACTATGTACGTGTAGCAGAGGGGATGCTATGTATGCATGTGCATGTGTGTGTACGGGAATATGTACGTATCTCAAGTTCTTAATCAACGGCTTCCTCAGACGTTTGCAGCAAACTTCACATGGGAACACCAATTTTCAGCTGCTTATGAGCACTAAAGAAGCAGGGGCGGACCATAGCGAGTCATGGGTGTTCCGCTGATCACTAATTTTTTAAATACCAGATATATAATAAATATTATACACACACACACATATGCTATTAGTCGGATCAAAAATATGTATTTATGCTCACAAATAAATTCAGCTTGCACTCCATCATATCTTGCGCGCTGCACCCATGTCATTAGGCCGATTTTTCTTCCCACTACAACCCTTCTCGTATAGATCCAAAGAGGTAAAGATATAAGCCAAACCTTAACCTCTGTCTGTGTAAGGGTGGTTCCTACCTCTGAATGGTGAGTGGGCGAAGACGTGGGCTATGGAGGCGAGTGACGACCGGTGGACTAGGCATTGTGACGCGACGGCAAGTATGTGTGAGGCAGCACGGGGCGCAAGGCGAGCGTGCGGTGGCACTGACGAGCAGAGCGGCGGGGACGGGGGCGGTGGCGCGAACAGGGAGGTACGGAGCGAGCGGTGGGAAGGAAGCAGCGTGGCATCGGGAAGGGAGCTTCGCTTGCAACTCACCATCATAGTCCTCTCTCCAGATCTAGGTGTGCTTCACCCACTTCACTTATTTTCTTTCTTGCTTCGCTCCGCTCTATTCTGCTTTGCTTCAGCTCCGGTTCTTTCTAGAGTCTAGCCTTTGCTTTCTTCGTTCCTTCTAATAGATGTTATACAAAAATACAATATTTGCCTTGGGCAATGGCAATTAGTTGGACCCTTATTACATATGTTTACATGTTAATTTTGGCTGTCTTTTGCTCTATAGAAGGAACATACAACTTTCTCTTAGATAGGGGTTCTTGCCAACGAGAAAAAGAGCAAAAAATGGTAGGATCAACAAGGTATGCAACTTTTCATTAATCTCTATAATTTATTGTTTAATTCATGCTATTACACTGGCCTTATGTCACCTATTTCCTTATAAGAAATCATTAATTTCTATATATTTTGTATTTTTATTATATCTATAGACACGTATCGTTGTATCAACATTTTGGCAAAATGGTATGTCACGATATCGTATATCGGTATTGACGTATCCAAACAACCTAGCTTTGAAGTTCGAATACCTATCCTAAAAATCCTAAGTCCACTACTGTAAAGAAGTGATCTTTCAGCTAGATAGAGCAATGGAGCTGTGCAACCTTTCTAAAGCAGAACAGGAGTTAAGGAGGTAATTAAAACTTAGGATATTGGGACTTTTTGTCATCAAAAAATCAAGTAGAGGCAGCGATCTAGATTTGTAGGGCTCAAACTGGGAGATGTAAAAACCAAATATTTTCACCTCAAGGCAAACGCCAGGCGTAGAAAAAACTATGGCTCTATTCGTATTGGTTTTTAAAATCTATTTTTCTATAGTAAATATTATTTCTACAATACCTAGCTCTCAAACGTAATGTCTTTTCAAGGCAGGGTCTACTAGTCAACTATAGTGCACACTGTCGTGACTTTATTTATATCAGTCAAAATTGCACGTGAGTGTCTCTCTCTACAAGCTTCTCTACAAAATATTACTATTCATAAACTAAAGCCAATATGAATAGGCCCTACATCAGATACCTAGTAGGGCAAGATGGTATCAAAAGAACACACAGAGTGTAAGTTCGAACTCCATTAAATTAGTTTTGGTGATAATGATAAATACAATTGTGAGACTAATATGTTTATTAATTATGATATTGTTTAGTCTCATTTGGATGAAATGGTGAAAAACATAAGAGGTATCCATTCAATATTACATTCTTATCTTATTGCATTCATTGGATCCGAAATATAGAATGAATTTCACCAAATAAATTAAACTTGAATATGTGCATATGTTTTTACAATATATTCTTGTATGTACATATTTAGAGGGAGTTTACTCTATATTTTGTGGTTTCATTAGTATTGATATATATTCCATTTCCACATATTTAGGATTTTTACTTTGAAACATATCCCTTAAGTATATATAGTTTGTGTAGTTTATATATACTCATATTCGGGTTGTCATCTAGTTCCTCCATTATGTGTTGATGGTTGGATGATTAATGACAACTGGATAAGTAAGCTTTACTTTGAAAGCTTATTCTAAAGTATACAATTGTTGTGTACATATTGTATACTCGTAATTCAATTTTTATCTCATTATTTGTTAAGATTATCATGAATTACCAAAAAAGAAAGATTGTAGAATTTAGTCCCTCCATTATGAATTGATGGTGAAGTTTGATAATTGCTGACAATTGTTTTGTGGACTAACATTTTCATGAGTTGGATGAATAGATTAGCTTTCACAAATGAGGAAAACTTGGGATAACATCATGTGTTAAATTAACCAAGTCAAGCGGTGGATACATCATGAGTTGATGCATATACAAGAGAAGATGATCATATGTTAATCTTCAAGTCAAATAAAGATCCATCATGTGTTGATTGAGTTGAAGTAAAGGATGTATCATGAATTGATGCATGTCAAGACTATGACTTAAGGCAAAAGTATGGCTAGCTAGATCTACAGATGTATTTCTAGTGTTTTACCTGTCTTGGTGTTTGGTTGGAAGACCAAATTGCTAGTATAGGTTGTCGTACTCTTAAGAGGGGTCATGTCTAGTAGCTTGAGTCTCATCATGTGTTGATAGCTCAATCTCACTTGCTCTAACTCTCCTTGGCATGAGACCTACATTTACGAATGTGTTTTATAAATAGTTGAAACTCGTGTGTTGAATCCTTGTAACATAAGACTATACATTGTAAATGTGTTGTACAAGTGTTTGAAGTCCATATTTCTATTCTTTGTAGTATGAGGCTTATATTTGTAAAAATACAGACTTAGACAAATTTTGAGCATCCAAATCACGGTAAAATTACCCACTTTTTAGCTCTAGTACGGCTATCACAGATGGTTTTTACTAAGAACCATCTGTGATAACTGACTATTACAGATGGTTCTAGTTTCAAACTGTTTATGATAAACCGCATGTGATATGGTTTTCATAGACGGTTCAAAAATCATCTATGAATAACCCCTATTATCACTGACCTATGAAGTCAGACGGTTCAAGGAACTGTTTGTGATGAGCGTTTATGTGGTAGTGTTCCATCATGTTAAATAATTCTTTGATCTAATTCCACGTATATGTGCATTCTTGTTGATCTTATGCACTCAAACATTATGAGTTTATATAGTTATTCTTAATTCCAAGTCTATGCATCATACTAGTAGTTCTTTTGTTAAAAATCATGTCTTGTGTGTGTTGTCTCATGCTTAATCTACTATGTGCTATGCTTGCTGGTGTATCAATTCCCTCGTTTCTCCTCTACTTGTTTTGGATGCTAAATATGGGTACATGGGATTGGATATATTTAGTTATCCCTTTCCCATTAGTTCTAGGAGAAGTTTTTAGTCCTTCTTAGATCCTTGTGTCGGTAATTTATGGTGACCTTCTAAAACAAAACTGAAAATTCAAAAAAAAACAAATTGAATATTTGTTTGATTTGGATCTCTTTTGAATCTTGGCCTAAACCTTCACACACCTCAGCTATCCATGCTGTGAATTCTCTACCAAAACATCCCCTTCAGTCATTTGCACGTGGACACTGTTCACGGTCTGAAAATATCGCCACCGCACCTTCTCGATTCTGCCACACCGCTGCCATGCCACTGCAAATTGATCAGTCTGTACTCCCATGTCTTTCTCGTCCTGACACCCCTTAAATGCCTTTGGCCACACGTCGAGGAAGCCAAGCCAGAACTCGCCCGCCGCCACTTTGCTCCCCCTGCTCTGTCTCCCCTCTCGGCCAACTTCCCTCGCGCCACAAATTCCCACACCTTCGAACCCATCACTGCCAGCTAAAGTCATCATACCATGCCTCTTAATTGCCACGACCCTCACTTGGATAAGCGCCATAGCTGTCTCTCACCACCGCCGTAGACCTCTCTGCTCTCTCTGTGCCTCCCCCTCACAGCCGACCTAACCTGCCATGCAACCTTTGGACTGCCATTATGCCATGTCCAAAAAGTGCAAAAATCTATACCGCTAGCCGCACTGCGCCCTCCCGCAACTTCCCGACCTAGCCATGTGCTGCCTCACCGCTAGAGCCGCTCCTGTGATGAACCGCCATAGGATGGATATAAAAGCCTAAGACCACCTCCCAGACAATGCATTGGCGTCCAATGAGCCACCCCGCACCCCAATTGAGCCCTCTACCGCAGCTTCACTAGCGATCACCAGAAAACCCCAAAGTAAGTTGATTTCCAATTCCTATTATCTAGTTGATTACTTTTCAATTGCTTTCGCTCGTAGCACCCTTATGCTCCTAGGAACACTACCGAAACATTGCCATAGCTTATTGAGCCCCCTTCTCCCCGGTCACCGAAGTTCGCTGCCTAACTGAAAACCTTCACTGTGGATAGCTCAACTCGGAAATCCCCAACCTGAGTCATCACTTCCCTAAGCCTCCTCTAACCCTAGAGATGCTTAAACTGTAACATAGTTGTCCTCTTAGCCCACCATTACCCCATGTGCCATCAAAAGTCCTGAGAAGGGAAGACATTATCGCCGGTGATCACTTGACTTCCAGCTGCTTCCGAGCCCAAAAACTGGAATCCTTGTAGCACCAAGAACCCATCCATGGTCACCAATTGTTGTCTTTGACCATGAATCCTCTAACCACTGCATGCCCTAGAACCTTCGACCGTTCCTCCGCTTGGAATCCTTGACCACTTCGTAATCGAAAGAAACTTTGAACGTACCGCTTCGAGTCTTGAGCAACCCCGCTCGAACGACGTTTGATGCTCCCAAGCCACTCAAACGCCATCTGATGCTCCTAAGCTTCTCAAACGTTTTCCGATGCTCTTAAGCCGCTCGATCGTCGTCCGATCTCCATAGCTACTCGGACGTTGTCTGATCTCCATCGACTTCACGCTCGAAGTCGAACCTTAACCGTCCGTCCGACCTCGTTAGTCGTACACGAATCCACTCGAGTACTCAAGACTTTTCTGTTCTTTGAGTACAGCGATGAAAACCTAATAATGGCTGTAACAACCTAACCTGCTGTAAGCAGTAAAACCCACGATGAACAGTAAAATACCTGTTACTGTTCACCCATACCCAAAAATTACAAAGTATATCCATTTCGACTGTTTCAAGTTCATCTACCCTATTCGCAGCTTCATTTTTCCATATCAATTGATAAAACCCAAAACCACTAAAACACCATTCCAAACCCTAAACCTAATTTGATCAAAACTCTTATCATTCACCGAAACCCTAAAAACACTTATATACCTATTTTGATCGTCTTGAGGCTGTCTACACCCTTCCCAGCTCTGTTCCACCATCTTAGACTTCGACAAAACTCCAAACCATCCAAATGATATCTCGACCCCAAACCTAACACCATCCATACCCATGGTCATTCACAGAAATCCATATAACACCTATATACTTCTTTGACCATTTCGAACCCCATCTAACCTAATCCCAACTCCATTTAGCCAAACCACACACCATCTAAATCCTAACCCCGAACCTATTTTCTTTATATATTTTTGGTTATTTTATTGTATTTTGTTCCCATCTTGCATTCTACAAAGAAAGAACTCATTTGTGTTTGTTTTCCACGCTAGTGTTCGGACCCAATGAGTTGGTTTTTAGAAGAGCTACAGGAGCAATTAAAGAAGTCAGTATCCAATCTGAAGACTACAGCAAGATAATCAGAGACTATGGACAAAGAGGCTAAGTCACATGTTTTTAATCCTATTAAACCTACATTCCTTTAAGTATTTATTTATCAGTATTTTCATTATGTTATTTGTGTATTCTTATTTTATATACAATAAATATTTAGAATGACATGATATTAATTATATCCTACCACCTGAAACAGCCCAGTTCAATTTGATGACCATATTCCCCTTGACAAGACTTAGCATAATTATTAATACTAATTAAATAATCATGTTAAATCAGTAACTCAACTGTTTTATACTACTAAGAGACTTGGCACTTTAACAATAGAATTTCAAAAGTGGTTCTAAGGTAAGGAGACATCATGGGAGGCTATTAGATAGAAGGGTCCCATGACCTTATTCTAGGGTGGAGCCTTGGACTAGAAAGGTGGCAGTGCAGATGGGCCAGTGGTGGAACCAGGGTTTAGCTACGCCCCGGGCTGAATTCTAACAACCTAAAACTAACGCTAATTTGTACCCATACCACAATATAACAACAGTATATTATAATTGACTAATTGCATTACTGATATGAAACAAATTTGCAGTACACCACTTCAGTCACTGGGCATTCTATCATACACATTACACAACCAAATCCACTGGACAAATTCAGTCACGGGACAAATCCAAATCCACGGCTTCTTCCAAACTTCCAGTCATTCTATTAACAGGGGATACAGCTCAGCTGCAAGTCACCAAGCAAAAAATTGGAAATCTTATATCATGGAAAATTGGAAATCACCATTTGTGATTTGTGGTCATAAGTTTTAGTTTTTTACAGACTTACGGGGTGGGCGGGCGGCAACGGGAGGCGGGGCAGTGCTGGGAAGATCCGAAGAGGGGCGGCGCGCCGGCGCCGGGAGGCGGGGTGGGCCGAGAAGATCCGAAGATGCGCGGCGCCGGGAGGCGGGGCAGGCCGGGAAGAGTGCGGCGTCGGGACAAGGCGACGAGCGGCGGTGCCGGCGAGCTGGCGAGGCGAGTTTTTTTGGCTTCGGCCTTCGGGGGTTAGGGTTGCCTTTGGACTTTGGAGGAGGGGGCGGAATGCAGATCAGGCGACTGAGGCGAGGGGCGAGGGCGATGGGCCGAGTGCATGAGGCAGCCGTGAAGCGATGGGTCGAGCCCGAGCACGTGATGGGCCGCTAGCGCGGAGACAGGCTGAGTGGCAGACAGCAATAGGCTGAGGGAGTGACAGGCTACTGGGCTGAATACTAATTATATTACCCCGGGCTGGTCTATATATACCTGGGCTATACATTGTATTTTTTTCACTCTCCGGGCTAGAGCCCATGTTGCCATGGGCCCAATTCCGCCCCTGAGATGGGCACTGAAACAAGGGGTTGTGGATGGAAGTTACCTCGGTGAAAATATAAAGACTAGAACCTTATGCCATATAAAGAACATAGTGAAAAGCCTTATTTTCTTAACTTTGTCTCGGGAGTTAAGAGATCTTATGGATAAAGTTGGGCAACTCTGCAGAGTCAATTATAAATGGTATTTAAATATGCCATGCTTTCGGTAAATAAAGCTGTGTTTAATGGGTGATTCCAAATGCGAAGCATAAGTAGATTTGGAAATGATTTGGAAATGTTGAAGTCAGGTAATTAAGTTTTGAAACCCTAATTCCTTGAGAAGTTATTATTCTTTTGTGTTTAAAAATATTTACAAATAAAATTGCATGCACAAATACTTTAATAAAACCATTATATCCCCACCTCTTGAAAATCCTTGGTAAGTAGTTATGTAGTATTTCCCCATATGCCTTGTTGAGTACGATTGATTGTACTCATTTTTTCTTTATTTTCCACCAACACAGAGGTCAGATGAAGAAATGTTGTTACAATATTTTATGTTAGGGTTACGGTCGTACTCAAGTATTCCTGTGGGAGTTTTCTTTGGATTTTCTGATTGTAAGTTAAGTTTTAGACTTGGACGCTCTTAAAGTTATTAAAGTTGACCGTTAGATCTTATAATGAAATTGACTCTTTTAAAATGTTTGTAAGCAGGTATGATATGTTTTCTGTCTGTAACTGAATTTCTAAACTGTTATAGGATGTACAACGACTCTGTTAAAAAACAGAGTGTTACACCTTTTAAGGTAATAGACTCGAGAAGAACTATTGGCTCGTTTTGTTAATGGTTTGGTATTCATGCATATTGTCGCTGTCGTGTTAGTCTGTTCCATTGGGTACGCTACACTCCTTTGTCCTTATTGCTTGGTGTGTCTTGTGCAATTGCTTTATCTTATCTTGTTTCTGTCTGTAAAGTGTAATAGCGAATAGAAGAATGAATCCACTTTTAAACTAGTTTTCTTTAATGGATTCCTAGGTTTGCACATGTTCTTCCGGAACAATTACACGCATTGTAATAAGCAGCACATGCTCCGTGTTGACGTGCGCAGCAAGAGCCTCCTATCCTCCAGGCATCTCCCTTCCTCTTTCGCGACCTCCCTCATCGGCAACCGCGTGTCATCCCCTTGACTATCGTAACCCCACTTGTTATTGATGACTTCCCACAAAAATCTATGTGAGGTTTGAAGCCTCCGCAATTTTTTCATCATGTGTTATAGACGTGCACGCGTATATTTACGTGAGTAAGAGCACACGTATATTTGCGCAAATAAGATGTGTTTGTAGTGTACATACTGAAATTCAAAAATAAATACTGTATGTTCTTCGTGTACTTACTCTAAAAAAAAGTAACAAAAAAAGTAGGAATACAATTGGAACTAGCCGGCTCGGAAACTTTAACATCGTCAAACCTCCGAAAATTACCAGGTCGAATTGAGTTCTATGAGAGAAAAAAAATACTGGAGTGCTACCTAGCAAATCCCATATTGCTATAGAACTTTTTTTTCGATATTTGTTGGTCTAGTGGCTACCCATCTCCTTCTTCAGAGCTACTGGCCAATTTTTATTTTTTTTTAAAAAAAATCCTGGCCTATCACCACGTATGCATCCGGCGGGGAGTTTTTTTTTTGCTATTTTAGTACCCTCAAAAGCGGACTTCTCTAAAATAGTACCGATACCGTGGGCTTCTCTAAAATGGTACTGTTAATGATCTATCTACTCCATAATAGTACTCTACTTTATTTTCTTTTTCTTTTCTGATTTTTACTCCCTAAACTACCTAAAGTACCCCTCCTAATTTGATGAGATCTAATCAAATCTTTCAACCGATTTTGTTCCACCCCTGTTCGAAGGAGCCCCGAAGCAGTCGCCCACCTCGCCGCGCCTCACCGACGGCGGCCCGACGGCGCCCCAGCGGCCCTCTCTCCATCGTTGACGGCGCACTGGTGCCCCCTCCTCCTCCACGGACGACGGGGCACCCCTGTGTGGCCTCTCTTCCTGGACGACGGCGGCGAGGCTCGCTGCCGGCGGCGCGACCTCCCCAACCGAAGAGCGGTTGTCGCCTCCTCCTTCTCCGGCGCCCCACCTCGCCTGTTCGACGGCACCCCAGGCGGCCATCTCTCCGAAAGAAGGCAGCGACGCCCTCCACTGACGGCAGCCCGCCTCCTCCGACGGCGGCGCCATCCACTGACGGCAACCACCTCGTCCCCGATTGCGGCGCTCTCAGGAGGTCCCCACCCTCCTCCGGCGGCATCAGGCGGCCCTGCTGCCTCCCCCCACCCGATGAGCGCAGCAGGGAACACTGTCATCCTCTCCGGTTTCTCTCTGCGGCTGTGAAGGAATTCACTCTGATATTAGAATAGATAGAATTGAGATAATGGTTGTAAACTTGGCATCAAGCAATCCTGTAAATCCCTGGAATTTCAGAGAATTCAAGAATTCTGTTGGTTTCTGGCTGGTTATAGTGAATTCGAGAATTGTAAACTATGTTTGTGCTAACTGGAATTGTTTGTGCTAGGATCACTGTCCACATGTCTTATATATGCAAACAGAAAACTGAACGTGGATTACAAATCAAATTTATGTGGAATACAACAGATAAGGTTTATGATATGTTATTTCAAACAGGCAAAAGTAATTAACAAAAAATGAACAATTGAATTAACTTGGTTCTTACCCACCCTCGAGCCACATTAATATTGTTCTCTGAGTAATACTGAGATGATTCCATTGATCTGAGGATGCCATCTACCGAAGGATCTGGGGCAATTCCAAAAGTAGCGTCAGGTGTCTTACTGGCTGAAAACCCAAACTCACATCCTACAGAACATTCATTCCAATCCTGAGAGAGGAAAAATATGTAAGCATTATAGATGGAGATATGCATTCTTTATTGCCAAAGAAATTATGCCAATGCAGTTCACTAAAACATATTATTCAAATGCCCAACACTAATCTGCTACATGTGATTCCAATTCAATCTTTGAGGCAATGAGGCGATACATGTATATAGAGATAAGATGACCAACTCAACATTTCCACAACTTTCTACTTGCATTAAAGAAAAGACGTAGTATCAGGGGTTAGGCATGGACTTTTGACTGAGAATAAAAGCCCAAACGATTGAACAGCTAGGGAAAGACAGGGCAGTGAGCTATTATGCCAGGCATGACCAGCATGGACGAGAACAGAGAGCACAAACAAAAGTGAAGCTCTTTTTTTCTGTGTGTTCTTGTTTGTACAATTGTACTAGCTGCAATTTCTATCATTAACCCTGTAAGGGCAGAAGCCAGTGGAAAGTATATGGTACAAGTTCAAGAGTTTCAAAAATCATAATCCATTGGGAACAGTTTCATTGTTAAGGCGTTTGCATACACAAACTCGAGCACAAGCAACACAAAATTTGTCTTACATGCCAAGTTTGGTCTAGATGATAAACAACCAAGATGACAAAAGAAATTCCCACTACAAAATAAGCTATATATCAGAGATAACTATTCCCCTTCTAGCTTTTCTTGGAGTAATCTTCTTAGCAGCCAATGAAATGGTGCATGAAGCTTGAGGGGAAGAGGTCTGTTGAGAAGATGTTCCTTCACCCATCATCAAAGGCCTGCATACATATGTGTCATATTATTTTACAAATTTGTTTGAGTGAAACCATTACATATATGTTGAGTAGCACTTTCTTACCTTCCAGTCTCCATTCCATGACTCTCTTCCATTATTTCTTCTGTTGTATTGATGCATTGATCTTGTGTTGTATCTTTAGGAGTCCACCCTTTAGTGGTATTTTTTCTTGGCTTTCTCTTCCTGCATGGAAAAAAAGGAAACAAATGAAGAAACAAAGTGACAAAAAACCATGCAAAGGGAAATCGTCTTTGTAGCTTACCTTTTCTTAGTTCCATTGAAAGAACATTTGTAACTAGTTTTCCTATGTTCCAACTCTCCGCATTGTGAACACCGCACTTTGCCTCTAACCATTTTCTTGGTCTTCTCATTGTTATTTTCAGCAGCTTTTCTAACTGAATTCGATCCACCACTCCCACCTTCAAGGCAACTTTTGATCCTATTTTTCTTTTGCCTTCCAACACTTCTTTTACCAAGGGTGCAACCACGGAAATTCCAAATTCACTTTTGGCCACTTTGTCTTGTCACGAAGTGGCTCAATCAATCTAGCATAAGCTTTTCTAAAATTCTCAACAGAGTAGTACTCATGTACAAAGTCTTCCACCTTCACATTCCTAATCTGTTGGGCGGTTATCAAGGACAAAGCATGTTGACAAGGCTTTCCAGTGTGCTGCCACTCCTCACATGAACACTCATGCTTGTATGCCTTGACAACAAACCTATGATTGCATTTGTCCCAAACCTCAGTGACATAATTATCACCCTTGATAATGACAAGTGCCCTAGGCCTCTTGTCCTAGCTCTCAATATTTGTATGACTGCAGGTAATATCCTCCCATTAAGCTTTTCTCCAATTCTTCTTCTCTTGTAGAAAAGAGACATAATCATCTCTCTCAGCTTGTTTACAAGCTCAATAACAGGTAAGTCTTTTATGTCTTTGATCCAGTTGTTGAAAACCTCAGCTACATTGTTAGTAATATAATCACATTTGATATTGGGATTAAAATCAGACCTGTACCACTTTAACTGATGGTGCTTATCCAGCCACTTCTTGATTTCTGGGTTACCTGCATAAACGGTAGCCATTTGCTTCTCATACACATCCCTCTCATATGCTCTTGCTGCGGGCCACATGTGTCCACCACTTTCACCGGTGTACCTCTTAATAAAATTCTGCATTAGATGCCTAAAGCACTCCCTTTGTTCAACTTGCGGAAACACCCGCTTTACTGCAGTTTCTAACCCTTTGCAAGCATCGGTACAAATAGCAAGTATAGGAAGATCTCCAACAACCTTGAACAGTTGAGACATAAACCAACTCCAATTATCTTCTGTTTCCGAGTCTATGAATCCAAAAGCAACTGGATACATCCAATTGTGACCATCCACACCGGTTGCTGCAGCTAAATGTCCATTCCACCTACCATTTAGCGCAGTGGAGTCAACACCAAGCCATGGCCTACAACCTGTTCGAAAACCCTCAATACAAGGACCAAGAGCACAAAAGAACCTATGAAAATAGCCTTGCCTTCAACCATCTTGCAATCAATCTCAATTATACTATCGGGTGATTTTTCCATGACCTCCGCCTTCCAATTATAGAGTAACTGAAAACTCTCTTCCCAGGAACCATACAACAACTCCATAGCCTTTTCCTTTCCTTTCCAAACAGTATCATATCCAATTGTGCACTTATAGTCATCTTGTAATTTAATCTGCAACTCTTTAGTTCCCATTTGAGAGTTCTTAGAAGGATGGAAATGACCTTAGAAGCAACCCACTTACAAGAGGGTGTAGTGGTCCTTCTTTTGCTGCTAGATGTACATTTGTGCTCACTAGTCAAGGATGTCACCTGAAAAAATTGTCAAGCAAATAAATAAGACAATATTTTAAAATAAATATGAAATATGGCAATAAAATTTATAAGACAACAGAAGTATGTACCATAACAGTCATGTTGTCTGCCTGCGTGCGCCCAACAACAGCCCAAGTGCAGTTGCCCCCCTTACAATAACCTCTATATTTTCTTTTGGTTGTTGCTTCAATGCCCAATTCAAATTCTCTATTAATGGCATATTGCCTCACAGCCAATCTGAATTCCTCCATGGAAGGGTACAATGTGCGTACTTCCATCGATGGATTGTCCTTATCATACACCATCACTCTCTCCTCTGGAATAGAATCATCAATAGCCATGGTTGCACCTTCTGTACCTTCTACATTTGGGATTTCTGAATTAGTTGCTCCGTGGTCCACAGAATTTGAGGCAGCCTCTATATCATCTTCTACCATCTCATCTTCCCTCAACCCCAAAAGCTCATAAACTTGGTCCTCATTGCATATTTCAACCCTTCCTTGCTCCTCTGTTTCCTCTTGAATTTCTATTGAAGCCCAATTAATCAATGGATGAATCGGCTGCTCGCAATTTGTTATAACGAACCTAGTACCACGGCATGAAAAAAAACAGTTAGAGAACGTGCATTTGTACTGAAAATATTCAAATACGTACTCTGCATTGCCCTGGTCGAAACTACTGCTATCCATCTGAAATTGGTCCTCTCTGTCCATAGCAAAATTTGTGCCCTGTGCGAGTTGATGCTCACGGCAGGGAGACAGGGAGGCCACCTGGTGGGCGCACGCCACAGGGGAGAGGGGGGCCGCCTGGTGGGCACGCACAGGGGCAGCAGCCGTCGGTGAGATCAAAATGGCGCAGGGGCAGCAGCGCCACAGGGGAGCGGCGGCCGTCGGTGGTGGCGAGGAGACCCGGAAATGGAATGCGAACAGGCGGGCTGCGAACGAACAGAATCGTGAATCGGTTGAAAGATTTGATTAGATCTCATCAAATTAGGAGGGGTACTTTAGGTAGTTTAGGGAGTAAAAATCAGAAAAGAAAAAGAAAATAAAGTAGAATACTATTACGGAGTAGATAGATCATTAACAATACCATTTTAGAGAAGTCCACGGTATCGGTACTATTTTAGAGAAGCCCACTTTCGAGGGTACTAAGGGCCTGTTTGGGACTGCTCCACTCCAGATTTTGCAGCTCCGCTCCACCTTTGTCTTGCCAAACACCTCTGGCTCCTAAAACTCCGCTCTAAGAAAAAGGTGGAGTTGAAGACCAACTCCACGTTTTTTGTGGAGCACCTCAAGAGATACTTCAAGATTTGAACTTTTGTACTCTCTTATAGAGTTAAATAAAATTACCTATCACGGCCATTACAGTTCCCCTCCGTACCGATTCTATCTTTTCCTTCTCCTCCCCACCCACCCGCGCCGCTCGTCTCCTCTCCTCCCCACCCACCCGCGCAACGGGCAGCTTGACGAAGGCGACGGGCAACGGGGGAACGAAAGAGTAAAGCGGGCTTGGTCAAATTACAATTCTGAAACGGCGACCTGCCGACCTCTGGTGGTTCCGATCGGAAGCGGGCGCGGCGAGTCCGAATGGGCCTGGCGGCGGCGGCGAACACGCCGAGCCGGCGCAAGGTGGCGCTCTACCTCGCGCTCCTCACGCTGCAGTACGGCGCCCAGCCCCTCATCTCCAAGCGCTTCGTCAGGTATCGCTCGCGCCCCCCATATCTCACGGCGCCAATCAGGCGGTTGCACCCTCTACTTAATCTCTAAAGCTTTGCTCCTTCGACATCTGTCCGTATCGCCTTACGCGCCCTCGCGTTGGCCCGATTCGATTTGGAAGGGGAGAGCCGGAGAAGTTCTCGTGTCGTGGTGGTATTTGGAATTTCTATTTGCCTAAAGCATGTAGGGAGGGGCGGCCAATTTCACGATTTGCCAGGGAGGGGTTGGGTGGGTGCAGATTATTGTGCGAATTGCGGTAGCTTTTCGGTTGTTTGGGGCTGCATTTGGTTGGAGATTGTTCATTCTGGTTAGGCTGTTATGCTATTTGAATGGATCAATTGGGCATCAACTTTTGTTTGATAAGTCGGATCATGGCAGGACAGAGTAGATTTGCTTGTTTGGGGTCAAGCGATGAGAATTCGGATGGGATAACATGTTTGTAGTGGTATTCATCGGTAGGTTGGTTTGTGTAACCGTGGGTAGCAGCAGCATTAGCTTGCTGTAGTACAAGGAGTGATTTGTTATTTGGCACCTGACAGAGTTTGAACCGTAGACGATTAATTACCTCGTTGTCTGATCTTGTTCCTGAAACCAGTATAAGCTGTCTTTTTAGATGTTGTCCTGGGCTTGAGAAACCAGAAGCCTAGACATAAGAGTTCAGAAATGCTTCAGTACGAAAATCCGGTGATCCTGGTAGCAACTGGGGACAAAATAATCCCAGCCCGGAAAAATTTTGAAATTCAATGAAATTTTGGGTTTAAATTGATAAACAGTAATTACAGGCAATAACCGCCCAGGAACCAATCAAATTCAAATTTTGGGTTTAAATTTGACAACAAAAAATTTACAAACGAAACCACCGTGGATAAAACTGGTTCCCACCAGATACCAATAAATGGCCAGGAACCGGTACTGGCCATGTTCTGTGATTTGAAATAATCAGTTTTTGAATCCTTGCTCTGAATCACTACGATGCCCGAAATGGTTCTTAGAAATTGATGAATCAGATGTACACATGCTTTGTTAATAATTTAATACTCATGCAAAACTGTACCAGTTAACAGTCAGTTTATAGGCACTGCATGTTAACAATTCCTTAGGTGTTAAGTTTATGTACTTCATGAACTTGGATTTCCTTCCACTGCTATTCCTACAATGAAATAATTGACCTAAGTACTATTTGAATATGCTGAACCCATTTTTGTTGCTTCTACTGCTGCAGGCGAGAAGTTATAGTGACTTCATTGGTTCTTTCAATTGAAGTAGCAAAGGTCTGATCATAGATTTTATTTTGTCTAAAATATTCTTCACCTGGCCGTCTCTGATTGTTTATACATGTGTATAGGTTGTATGTGCGGTCATTTTATTGGTGGCAGAGGGTAGTCTGAAGAAGCAATTCAGTAATTGGAGTCTTGCTGGATCACTGACTGCATCAGGACTTCCTGCTGCCATATATGCACTGCAGAATAGCCTGTTGCAGATATCATACAAGAATTTGGATTCCTTGACCTTTTCAATCCTTAACCAGATCAAGTTGTTATTCACAGCATTCTTCACATATCTTATTTTGGGGTATGTCCTGCTGATACCTCCTATTTGAATTACAATGTCTTGACAATACTCAAGATCCTGTGAAGCAGTAACCATGAATTATGGGTGTAGCGATGTTATACTTTGGACTTCGTTAATAAACAATGCTCCATTTAAAATGACATTCTACTGTAAGAACACCAGGTGCTTCTTGTTTATTTGGATAACTGTAGTTAGTTCATTTAAATGCTCCTACTATGGATGCATTCCGTGATGAGTTGGCAACCGCTATTTCTCTATCTTGGAGCTAGAATTATGGACAATTATTTGTATTTGAATGATGAACTTTGTTAATTATCTACTACTCTCTAGTTATCTATGGACAATTATTTGTATTCGAATAATGGACTTTGTTAATTATCTATCATGCAAGTTGCAATTTATGGGACAAAAGGATGGAATTATTTGACCAAAATATTTGTTTTTGGGTTTTCTCGAATAAATTAATTGCGATTATAATATTTTACATCATATTTCAATTGGCAACAAAAAAATATTCAGTTACATATGCTCCGCAGACATCAAAATATACACCAAACATCATTCAGGGGCACATTGGACCTTTCTCAGGGAAACCTCACATTCCTGGAGCTGGAGTTAGGCTGCGTGCCAAACAGAACCACCTGCTCCAGGAACTCCACAGTGGAGCTGCTCCATGGTGGAGTTGGTGGAGCAGAGCTAGAAAAACTGAAGCAGAGCAGTCCCAAACAGGCCCTAAAATAGCAAAAAACTCTCCGGCGGGCCTCTCTCCCAAATATGGCCGCAGCACTCCGGCGACGCGCAGACACAGCACTCGGAGGAATCGGAAGCGGCGGCGATGGAGTGCGTCTTCGGCGTCGTGGGGCGGGAGTCGCGGGACTTCTCGGTGGTGGCAGCGGACACGTCGGCTGCTGTGCGGAGCATCCTCGTCCGCAAGAACGACGAGGACAAATCATGCTGCTCGACTCCCACATGGTCCTTGGCACCTCCGGCGAGCCCGGCGACCGGTAAGACCTCCCCCAGCCATCTAACTTTTCTCCGAAGGCTCCGCCGCGAGTCTGGGTGTCTTGGCCTCTCGATCTGACCCGATCTAGCCGGTTTCGTGCTGGGGATTTTTCCGGTGGTGTTTTGGCAGCGTCCAGTTCACCGAGTACGTGCAGAAGAACGTCCACCGGTACAAGTTCAAGAACAACATGCCCCTCTCCGCCGCAGCCAACTTCACGCGCGGCGAGCTCGCCACCTCCCTCCGCTAGGTATTATTGGTTCGGTTTGGCCTTCTCCTTGTTTTCAGCAATCTGGTGTAGTGGTGTTGCTCGTGCCTTAATTTGCCACGGAAAGGGCTTAGCTTGGTGCTGTGGTATGCCTATTTATGTGATTTATGGGTTGATCGGGCGGAGATTCTCTTGAGCTGTTCGGAGATAGGTAGTGATATTGGGGATTGGATTACGTACAATGTGGTACCGTTGCGATTTTAGTCATCTGGAGTAGTTTAAGGGGATACTATTGGAGTATGAGATAAATATTGCCCCGCAGTGAATGCTGGTTTGAGCTTTGAAAGAACAACATGAATGTGAAATTAGTACATGCTTAGTTTCTCTGGTGGTGAAAGAACATGAATGTGAAATCAGTACATGCTTTGTTTCTCTGGTGGTGAAAGAAGAACATGAATGTGAAATTAGTACATGCTTAGTTTCTCTGGTGGTGAAATGTGGGGCTTACTAGGAACGAACTGATCTATGAGGGGTTTGGGATTTTGAGGGCAGAGAGGTAACTATTTAACTAGAACATCCAAGTTATGCTCTCATGATAGTGTACATGAGAACCATTTCTTGCTGTATGGTAAATGCATATCTTGAAGTACAAACAGAATCTGACCTCCTAATGAACCGGTGCCTCTTTTGGATTTAGTGAAGTATATATATTGTTGGGGTCCTTTCTCGTTGAGCCTTACAAGAAAAGCTGCTGGTTTTGAAACCTTAGACGGATATTTTCATTTGCTCCATGCATCTAACTGATGCTGTGGTGTATGTTTACATCTTATATTTAAAGAAGGAACTCTTTTGCTTGAGATTCCTGTGATAAACTTTGTTTCATCTTAGTACTTAGTAAATAGGCAGGCTTGTTATGAACTTATGAAATGTTGAATATGTGAATCACTGAGTTGATTTCTTTATTCACAATCTTATTCTAAATCCCCAAGTTGAAATTTGAAAACAATGCATGCCATATGTACAATTAAGATCACCAATATGACATCTAAGGCTTGTTTGGTCATTTGGTGTACCCTACTCTTTAGCTTCCTATTGTATCCAACTAAGTTTAAGCTTATGTCAAACACAGAGCTTATTTTGCAGAATGAATGAGAGGCCTCTGCTATCTTTTACAGATACGCCAGAGCTTCTTATGAGCATAATCTGCTTGTATATGAGACTAGAATTGGAGTTTTTTATGTGTTGCAGTGGAAAAAAAGGGTATACACGTATATCGTGTAGGTGAGGGTTATTTTTGTTCTCCATATAATTTGGTTTGAAAGAGGTAGACTAAATAAATCCTTACTCTGTAAAATATTGGGATGACATATTTTGTCTGCTTGGTTATTATTTATTCATAGATTCTGTTAACTAAAAAAATTGATCAAAAGATTTGGCCATGTATGTTATCAGCTTGTAGATAAATGGATTCTATGACCACGGACAATCCAAACGAACATTATCCATTGGTTTTGAAAGAGAAATTAGAATAGAAGTGAGAAGCATATTTGTAAGATCATGAGTTCATGACCGTAACAAAGTTGTATTAGAAATCAAAAGTGGGATGCATGTTTGAAGTGAGTTGAATCTCTGTTGTTTTCTGCTAATTCTTAATTTTGAAGATTGCTTGAGTGGGATGTATATTAGGATCAAACTTTGTTAATTGATGCATTTTCATGTCCTCTAGTTTTCAGCATTCAGCATATGTTCTCCCTTTTCCTGATAATTTAGTCTGTCTTCAGCTATGTGTGTTCTCCTATAAGTTTAGCTTCCCCCTAACACTAATCCTCTGTATTATGTTTTTGCAGAATTCATATTTCGTGAACGTAATTCTCGCTGGATATGATCAGGAGGTTGGCCCATCGAATGTACTACATCGATTACACTGCCACTCTCCATAAATTTGAGAAGGGAGCATTTGGATACGGCTCCTACTTTTGCCTGGCTATGATGGACAAGTTATATTGTCCCGACATGCGAACGAGCTTCTATCGTAGTGGTAGAACGCTCTAGTAGCACCCCCAGGTCCTGGGTTCGACTCAGGCTGGGGGCAAAAAAATCCCCTCGCTTGCCCCATAAGCCAAAGCACAGGCCGAAAGGCTCGCCCAGTCGCTGGTCGTTAGGGTCAGGGCCCAGGTCGTCTGGGCCGAGCGTTAAGCTCCCCTAGGCGCTCTCACACGGGCTGATGCCGCTGTGTCAGGGTGGGGCAAGAGTTCGGGGATTTTCTCGATCTGTGAGAGGATCTTTCTTCTTAAGCTAATGTCGGGGGTGTCTTGTACCCCTGCAGATCGAGTTTTTTATTGTCCCGACATGACAGTTGAGGAGGCGGTTGACCTGATTGACAAGTGCATCAAGGAGATCAGACTCAGGTTGGTCGTCGCTCCACAAAATTTCATGATCAAGATAGTCGACAAGGACGGAGCCAAGGAGTATGCCCTCCGCGGAAACATCAGCGACAATCCCTTGGAGATTGCATAGTGCCCTATGGGTGGATTCATACGCCTTACCTCTACTTTGTAAATTGTAAGCATAATAACATCATCTGGGATTGCTTTGCAATACGCACATTGCTGTGTTTTCTGCCCTCTCTAGATATGTGCTGCTCTGTTTTCTGCTCGTTTATTAGATGTGTACTGCTCTGCTCCTCCCCTTTTCTGGGTATCATACATCATACATTAAACAAACCCGGGGGAGTTCCTGGATGCTCGCGTGATCCACGTGTCCGCTCTGCGTTACTGGGGCGACGCGTGTGCAGGCGATGCGTGATGCCGCTCCATCCGTCCGAGCGATTGCCCGAGCGAGCTGGTGGCGAGCCGCGTAGCGCCTGTGTTCGGCCGATCGCCCGAGCCATTCAGTGCTGGGTTGCGTTTCGTCGGTCGGAGGCGTGGCTGCGACGCGTGGAATCCATTATCGTTTCCGGATGGTTCCTCCTTGCATCGCGGACTTCGCCAGCTTTTTTTGTTTCGTGGTTTGGTTTCCGTCATGCGTCCGGTTGTTTTGCAGCTGTTCTTAGCGTCTCGCGTGCTGCTTTTTGCTTCGTCTCCTCACCTTCTGTGTTGTCCGTTTGTATCTGCTTTTCGCTTCGTCTCCTCGGTTTCTCTCTTGTCCGTTTGCATTTCCATCTGCGTCGATCCAGCTTCGTTTCGGTTAGATTCTTTTCGGGGTGATTTTGTGGTTGTGTTGCTTGTTATCAGTTTGCGGTGCGTTCCCAGATGTGATCTATTGCCTTTTGATGTAGTGAGGTTGTTTTCTTGCCGTGTTTGGGGTCGCTTTCTCGGATCCTGGGTTTTTTTGGTCGTCATCTTGGGATGCCTGGTTTGATTCTTTGATGTAGGCAGTTTCTCTTTTTGTTATATCTGAGGTCGCTTTCTCAGATCATGGGATTTGTTTGGCTCGACTTTTTGTAGATTTTTTGCTGTTTTGTTGTCTTTAGCTTCTTTGTCGGCGTTGCCTTTATGTCCTACTATTGACAATCGTTTTCTTCTCATAGTTGGCCTGCTGTCTAGTGCGATTCCCCTTTTGCTCGTTTTTGTTGTGTTTTATAGTTTGTTTGCCTATTCTTAGTGTTGGGGTTTTTGGACATCGCTTTCTGGTCGTAGTTGGTCCGCCAAAGGTTGCGTTATTGTGGTTGCTCGCTTTTGTTGTGTTTGGTGATTTTTTTCTTCTACTGTCGATGTCACTCTCTTCTTCGGTTTTTTCCTGTCACTCTTTTCTTGGTTTGTTTAACCACTCATGCTTACCATAGATGCCTTTTATATATTTACAGGGATGTTCTGGATTAAATCGTCTTTCGGTGTTCTTGGTTGGTGAACATCGCTGTGTTGCATACGGGCCAACAATCGTTTGCGCTGCTTATTTGGTAATTTCCTGTTTTAGCCTGGTTTATCTACCGTTGCTATTACATCGTTATTGGCTTTGTTTAACCACTCATGTTTACCATAGATGCCTTTTATATATTTATAGGGATGTTCTGGATTAAATCGTCTTTCGGTGTTCTTGGTTCGTGAACATCATTTGTGTTGCATACTGGGCCAACAATTGTTTTATGCCGCTTATTGGGTAATTTCTGTTTTAGCCTGGTTTATCTACCGTTGCTATTACATCGTTATTGACTTTATCGTTGTTTCGGTTTAGTCGTAAATAGATTATCGTTGTTTATTGCATCATGTGAGTGATTATACGAGTGTGTTTATTAGCCTATAGGTTATGTCTGTTCATTTTGTATCATCTTTGCACTTATTTGCCTTTTTTACGGTTGTTTGTATTTTTATTACATGCGCTGTTCATATTGTTTCATTGGTAAAATGTACGTTATTTTCATTGATGCTTCTCTGATAACGATCGCCTTTTTTCATCATGTTACCTCTGTTTGTAAGAGATGCTTATTTATGTTTATTATTCGCAGATGTGCCTCTTTGTGTGTTCTTTATAATAGTTTTTCATTTCATTATTTATGTTGGTAACTGTATTTTTAGGCGTCGTGTTGAAATGATTTAGCCATTTATATATATTGTTATGAGGTGATTATGCTATACTCCCATTGATCCCTCTTGCTTTTATTCTGCCTGTTTCATTAATGCAGGATTATTCAAAGTTGGCTCATCCTTCTCTGTCATCTCAAGATCGCTTGTTTTATTCCACCACTTTTGTTTCTGGGTTTCGGCGCACTGATAGTTAAATTTTCTTCACTCTTGCATACCGTACTGCTTGTGCTTTATTGTTACTACAGTCCTATTTGTACTGGTATAAGCTACGTACTTATATACGTTATCGTATAGTGATTATATTATATTCAGCTATACTTATTTTATTAGGTAGCTGTTACATTATGTTACGGCATACATTATTTCTGTGGCTTTTTGAGTTCCTATTTATTTGGTATAGGTTTGAATCTTTGCTAGCTTTTCAATTTCATTATTTCATTGCTAAAATGTAGTCTATTGCTATTGTTGTTCTTAGTGTAAATTAATTTTGCGTACCTGTTTGCCTTTCCATTCTGTTTAGATTTAGTCGATACTTATCTTATGATGTCTTGTATTTTACCATCTGGTTTACTTTTTTGTACCTATTTAGTTGGGTCTTTCAAGGCATTGGTTTGTCTTTTTTTTAGTATCGGCGCTGTAGGGCTCAAAGATCATTGTGTGTTACATCCTGTGAGTGGTTTTTTGAGTACATTTGTTAGCCTATAGGTTATGCAAGTTCACCTTGTATCATCTGTACGCTGATTTGCCTTTTTTATGCTTGTTTCTATTTTTATTGCATACGCTGTTTGTATTGTTTGATTGGTAAAATGCACATTACCTTTATTGATGCTTTTGTAATAACAGTTGCGTCTTTTACATTACCGTACCTTTGTTCGTAAAAAATAGCTATTTATATTTATTATTTACATATGTGTCTGTTTCTATGTTGTTTCTGATGCTTTTTATTTTATTATTTATCTTTGTTGCTTTGTTTCTACGTTGTTTATAATGCTTTTTATTTTATTATTTATGCTGCTAGGTGTTTTTTTAGGCGGCTTGTTTCTATAGTCTACCTATTTATATATACTAATATGTAGTGATTATGTTATACTCATTGGTTTCTCTTGCTTTTGTTCTTTCTGTTTCATTAACGCAGGATTATTGAGAGTTGGCTCATTGTTCTCTACCGTCTGAAGATCGCTTGTTTTATTCGACCACCTTTCTTCGTGGGCTTCGGCGCGCTGATAGTTAAGTTTTCTTCGCTCTTGCGTACCTAATATAGCACTTGTGATTTGCTGTTATTACAGTACTCTTTATGCTTGTATAGGATACCTATTTATGTACGTTATCATATAGTGATTATATTATATTCGGTTTTACCCATTTTATTAGGTAGCTATTATATTCAATTAGACCATAGATTATTGTTGTATCTTTTTCGCTCCCTATTTACTTGTCATAAATCTAAATCTTTGCTAACTTTTCTACTTTATTATTTCATTGATAAAATGTAATCGCTACTTTACTCATTCTGTATTGGGTTACTCTAGCCCTTACTCTTTCCTATCTATCTAGCTTCATTATTTCATTGCCGAAACCATCTTATTATTAAATAGGCATTATTTTTTAGTCATTTCTTTTTCTTTATAAACTTTCCTTGTTTCTCTATATAATCTTATTGTTCATATCAGATAGTTATTTATATACATTATCATAAAATAGTTATGTTATATTCAACTAGGCCTCTTTTATTACCTAGCTATTATATTGTATTAGACTGTACATTGTTACTCTTGCCATTCATAAAATGATACCCCTATTATGTAGACTATAATTCTTATCTTTGTGCTTTTGTTTACAAACTTGTATACTTTGTTCATTCTGTATTAAATTAGTATTATATAGGCTTTATTTTTTACTGCCGTCCTTTTCTTTACAAGCTTTACTTGTTTCCTAATTTGGTATTGCTGTTTACATGAAAAATATATATATACGTAAAGTATGATGTGATACTTATATTATATGAAATTATATGTATTCTATTAGCTAGCTATTATATTGTCTTACATTACAGGTTATTGCTCTCCTTTTTTCATACCTTATTTGCTTATTACAGATGTGAATCTTTACTGTCTTACCTATTTCATTATTTCATTGTTAAAATGCCGTTAGTATTATCTAAAGTATAATTCTTACCTTTATGCTTTTATTTACAGGTTTCTCAACTTTCCTCACTGATAGTTATTGTAATCCTTTGTCTTTTCTATCTTTCCAATTTCTTCATTTCACTAAGTAAACCATCTTATTATGATGTAAACTTTGTTTTTTAAGCCCCTCATCTACTTTAAAAGTTCATACTCTTCTCATTTACTCTTATTCTTTATATGAAATACTTATACACATCTCTATAATTCTTTTCGCATCTCATTATATCATTCATAAAACGGTATTTCTATTATGTAAACTATAATTCTTATCTTTGTGCTTTTGTTCACAAATTTCTATACGTCTTCCATTTTGTCTATTTTATATAAGAAATGTGTATACATAACTTATGATGTAATACCTATATTATATTGAATTCTATGTATTGTATTAGCTATCTATGATGTGAACTTTGTTTTTTACCCCCTCATCTTCTTTAAAAGTTCTTATTCTTTCCTTATTCGCTCTTATTCTTTCTATGAAATACTTATATACATGTATATACTTCTTTTCCCATTTCATTATGTCGTTTGTAAAACAGTGTTTCTATTATGTAAACTATAATTCTTATCCTGCGTGGTGAGGATGTAGGCTTGTAAAAAAGATATAAATAGTTAAACAGAAGAAACAATGTGTAAAAAGGTGCTCTGTGTAAAATGTGTGTTACATTATGTTATATTTTATTCTTTGTTCTTTGTTTGTTCCTGTTTACTTTTTATAAATCTAAATTTCTGCTATTCTCTCCTGCTTCATTGTTTTATTGATAAAATGACCTCAATACTATATAAACTATAATTCTTACCCTTGTGCTTTTGTTTACAGATCTATCTCTTTTCTTCATTGTGCATTAAATTATTATAGACCTTAGTGTTTTCTATGTTTGTGATTTCATTATTTCATTGCTGCAATCATCTTAGTATCATCTAGATTTTATTTTTTGCTACTTTCCTTTTCTTTTAGAACTTTGTTTCTTTCCTCAGTCACTATTAGTCTATTATAGATCTTAATTACTATGTTACACCTATAGCTATGATCTGTACCACACCATAAATCCTAGGTAATAATTATATTGCGTTCATACTTATGGTCTCTGTTGAGTTGCTACTTATTTCAATGTACGGATTTAGATATCATTTACACGAATCTATTTTAAAAATTATATTTTCCATGTGGTTTTATGCTGATTTATTTGGAGTCAGCCATTTTCGTTGATCATTGCTTTTGTTTATTGGTATTTAGTTTTATGGATCCATCGCGTTCTCCTAGAGCTCATCGCCAAGAGAAACTGCGTGGAAAACAGCCAATTAAATCAACAGCCCCTTCCCTGTTACGTCCACACCTTTTGCTTAATACCTTGACACCATCACTTTGCCGGTCAGCATCACAGCCATGTATGATTACTCTTGATGTTACGTGCTTTACAGACAACAGCATTTTCACATTTTCTAATTTCCTTTCAAAACTCAGTTTGTGTATTGATATCTTCTTGTGGTTTCATTTATTATCTCACAGCACTTATCTCAGATGTTAGTATGATTCCTCGATCAAAGCGTCAACATGGTTATCCACACTCTTTATGCCCAGTTTGTTAATTTTGTAATTGTTTTCATGTGCTTTTTTATTGCGCGAATTTATTTATTTTGCTTGCCTGCATAATAGGAGACCATTTTTGCCCATTGTTTAGTTCGGTTGAGTCAGCTAACAATAGGAAAAAAGGAGATTATCCAACTTGCAGCGTGCCGCTGCTAAAACAGGTGTTTTTCTTTTATTATATTCTTTTATAAGTTTTCTTGTGCTTTCTGTTTTCCCTTCCTCTGAAACATACATCTTTTAGCATCCCTTACTTTATATCTGCCTCTGCATTTTGTTTACATTTCAGGTAACGCACTGCTTTTTAACTTAAACCCACCTAAAGAACCAACCATTTGTTTTTCTAAGGAATATGTTTCCTTCTTAAAAGGTTCGCACATATTGTTGAACTTGCACTATTCATTCTGATTGTTTTTTATATGTCTGCCAAAACTATTTGTTTTTCCTTCTTTTATATTGCTTTGTACACCATTTCAGCCACTTATGATAATCGCTCATACTACGGTGGCCCAGACTATGAGTGTAATAGATGTGGCGCTATTTTTTGGTTCCAAGAAAGGTCTCACCATAGAAGTTCTTCTAGACATCAACGAATTATTTACAATAGATGTTGTCGTGGTGGTAAAGTTTCGCTTCCACCGCACAAGCCATTTCCATACCCACTTCAAGAACTTATTGGTTTTGATAAAAGTCCAGAATCAAATCAGTTCATGCGTTTGATACGCCATTACAACTCCTATTTGCATTCACTTCCTTGGCGTAGATGTTGATAGAACCATTAACACCGGTGAAGGCCCTTATATTTTCCGTATAAATGGTGTTGTTCATCACCGAATTGGTTCATTGATTCCTACACCAGGCCAAAAACCACAATATGCACTGACTTTATATTTATGACACGAGAATGAAGTTCACAATAGATTATCTGTTTTTGACAAGGAAGATGCTCAAAATGATGAAGCAGATAATAGCATAGTTGCTGCACTAATTCATATGCTTAACTCCTTCAATCCATTGGTAAAAGAATTCAGAATGGCACGAGATCGCCTCTTTTCTCAAGAGAATGCAGAATTCAATATTCACCTTATTGGTTCATCTGACACACATGATGATCGGTATTCTTTACCAACTCTCTGAACTAGCTGCCTTAATTGTTGGTGATCTATCTTTGGAAAACAATAGATTTGATATCATTGTCGAGACTCATCCTGGTGAACTAAAACAAATATCGCCTCTCAATCCTGCTCTAATGTCTCTTCAATATCCATTATTATTTCCATATGGTCAAAAGGGCTTCCATCTTGGTATCAAATACAGATCTATCGATGACAGTCTCACTTCTTTGTTAGAGATGAAGTCTCAATGCTTGAGTACTCTTGCTATGAATGCCATTCTTGTAAAATGAACCAAATCCTTACACATGCTGTGGCCGCCTCTCAAATCAAATAGAAGTTGACTGCTATTCATGTATAGAAGCAAATCGTTTATCATTTCATTTCTTCAATCAAGATGTCTTGCGTTCAGACACATATCAAGGCATTTCGGATGCACTTGGTCAGGGCACATCAGAAGGCAAAAATATTGGCATTCGAGTCTTACTTCCTGCTAGCTTTACTGGTAGCCCTCGATACAACGCACTCAATTACCAAGATGCTATGGCTATTTGCCGTGAATATGGCCCTCCTGATTTATTCTCTACCTTCACATGCAATTCAAGATGGCCAGAAATTAGTGACGCACTCAGACACGAACCTGGCCAAAAATATCTAGACCGTTCTGATATTGTAACACGAGTATTTCATATGAAGCTTACTGAATACATTTCCGATATAAAGAGTGGACACACATTTGGTATTATACTGAGCAGTTAGTTTGTTGCTTCTATCTTTTAGATATTGCTTCATTTTGATGTGCTATTTATTCCCTAAATTATCTTCCTTACTTTTTACAGTTTTATACACCATCGAATTTCAAAAAAGAGGTCTACCTCATGTTCATACACTTATATGGCTTGCTAACCACACAATGGAGCTATCTACTGAGTTCATAGATTCTCTTATATGTGCTGAAATTCCTGACCCATCTACTGACCCACTTGGGTATGCTCTTATTGAAGAATTCATGATGCATGGTCCATGCGGAAATCTTAATAAAAGCTGTCCATGCATGAAAAATGGTATATGTTCAAAACGGTATCCAAAAGAATTGAGCCCAGAAACATTCATTAATGAATGTGGCTTTCCAGTATATCGTCGCCGAGATAGCAATCATTTTATTATCAAAAATGGAATCAAATTGGACAACAAATGGGTTGTTCCATACAACATGGGTTTGCTAAAAAAATTCCAAGCTCATATCAATGTTGAATGGTGTAACAAAAACAAATCTTGTTAAATATTTATTCAAATATCTTACCAAAGGACAAGATAAAGCAAGGATGGCTTTTTCTACTAATGACCAACCATCAGACCCAAGTAATACACAAGCTAAACAAGGGATATATGAAATTGCAAATTATATTAGATGCAGGTAATGCTTTTGTTATACACTGCATTAAGCCTTTCCAGACTATAATTGTTTTTAGATTGCTTTTTTCTGTCGTAGCATTAAGCCTTTCCAGTCTATAATTGTTTTTAGATTGCTTTTTCCTGTCGTACATTAATACTTTTACATACATAACAATTATGTAGATACTTATCCTCATGTGAGGCAATTTGGCGACTATTTGAATTCGAAATACATGGCCGAATGCCTTCCGTTGAACGATTAGCTGTTCACATGCCTGGTATGAACAAAGTGATATATCATCAAGAAACAGCTTGGAGCAGTTGTTCTTGATCCAAGAGCTTCTAAAACTACCTTAATCGAATGGTTTCTTTGCCAATCAACGGTTTGTAGAAGCAAGGGTTTCTACTTATTATCAATTCCCATCAAATTGGAGATGGTGTAACGATAACAAAAATGGATCAAAGGAAACGTAGAACATCAAAAATTGGCCGTATATATAATGTACATCCAAATCTTGCGAATTATTTTACCTCGAATGCTTTTAATGGTTGTCTCGGTGCACAAAGTTATGAAGATATTAGAACCTTCAATGGCGTTGATATCTTACCTTCAAAGAAGCTTGCAAAGCTCGAGGCTTAGTTGGTGATGATACTGAGTGGTTTTACTTTTGATGAAGCAATTACTTGGGCCATCCATACCAACTTAGGCATCTCTTCATGGTGGTACTTTCTTTCTGCGATGTCGTTAATCCCCAAAATCTATTTGATAAATATTGTTGCTACCTTGCGATGACATAGCATATAAAATCGACAAGCACTCTGAATCCAACGTATTCAATACCAACTACTTATCTGCAGACACAATTGATAAATGAGTTGTTTAATATCTTTTCAAAGAATGGGTGAGTTTTGCTATATACAACATAGGCGGTGATTTAACACATGATGGTCCCGCTTACGTAATGAGCTTATTCTTGAAGAACTAGCATATGATAGAGCTGATATGTTAGCATATGCTAATTCATTATGTGCTAAACTCAATGCTGACCAATCTATCATATACAACAAGATTATAGCATGTGTTAGCCAGAAAAACAGCGGGTTTTACTGTGTCAGGACATGGTGGACCTGGAAAAACATTCCTTTGGAATGCTATAATAGCCACATTACGAGCTAATGCTGAAATAGTTCTTGCTGTAGCATCATCTGGAATTGCTTCACTTTTGCTTCCAGGTGGTCGCACAGCTCATTCTCGCTTCAAAATACCTCTTGACATCAATGAAAAGAGCTTATGTAACATAGCCCGAGGAACAATGCTTGCTGAACTTATTAACAAGACTTCTCTAATCCTTTGGGATGAAGCACCTATGACTCATAGACGTTGTTTTGAAGCGCTTGATAGAACATTGCGTGATATTATGTCTATCGAAGATGGTGGTTATATGAATATATCTTTTGGTGGAAAAGTTGTTGTGCTTGGTGGAGACTTCCGTCAGATTTTACCTGTTATTGAAAACGGAACTAAAGCAGAAATTATTCAAGCTTCACTCATTAAGTCATCCCTTTGGCACCACATTCAGATACTCAAACTATCTACTAACATGAGGCTTCATAATCCAAACCTTCCATTTGCAGAACGTGAGGCCCTCTCTAGATTTGCTCAATGGGTACTTAATATTGGGAATGGTGAAATCCCAATAATTCAAAAACCAGAAGAAATTCATTCAAATTTGGATAGTCATACGATGAGCTTCTTCGCTACCAACCGATAACAACATCGATACGATTGTCAATGCTATCTATGATTCATTTCCTATCAACTATCAAAACAGTGAATACTTAGCACAGCGTGCAATTATTTGCCCAACTAATGCTGTCACTGATGAACTAAACAGAGCTGTTTTTGATAAGATTCCCGGTGACAGCAAAGAATATCTCAGCTTTGACTCTATTTCTCAGTCTGATACTCGAATTGGTGATGCTAATCTGTTATATCCACCTGAATTTCTGAATTCTATAACAGTCAATGGTTTTCCAGATCATGCCATTTATCTCAGAGTAGGTGTTCCAGTAATGTTACTCAGAAATATAAATCAATCTATGGGTCTTTGTAATGAAACACGTTTGATTATCACAAGGCTTGGTGATCACGTTCTTGAAGGATGTATAATCACTGGGACGAATATTGGCCAAACTGTTTGTATCCCAAGGATTGTCCTAAATGCAAAGAGTCCTCGATGGCCTTTCACGCTACAACGACGACAGTTTCCAATTAAACTTTCATATGCAATGACTATTAACAAAAGCCAAGGCCAGACTTTAAATAGGGTTGGGATTTATCTACGGAACCCAGTCTTTTCCCATGGACAACTCTATGTGGCAGTATCACGAGTAACATCGCCTTCAGGCCTAAAGATACTCATTGAAAATGAAAGGGGTGTTGCCTGTAACCAGACAAAAAAATATAGTGTATAAAGAAGTGCTTGCTTGTGTTCGATGCATTTCGTTACTTGTATTGTTCTGTTCTCTGATTGATTTGACTTACTTAATAGCTTTTGTTTGCTTCTCTATGTCCGCTGAAGCAAAGCGGCTCTGAAAGCGCTTTGATCTCATGCATCTCTATTTCTCTCCCTTAGATTGTAATATATACTTCTCTATTTTTCAAAATATAGAACACCTACTTTCTTACTTGTATACGCATCACCAGTTGTACCTTTCTTTACGTTTATGATGACAACTATGAAAAGCGCTTTGATTGCATGCATCTCTATTTCCATGCCTCAGATTGTAATATATACTTTTCCCTTTTTAAAAATATACAACACATACTTTCACGCTTATATACGCATCTCTGTTTATACGTTTCTTTGCGATTATGATATGTGTTATATACGCATCTCTGTTTATACGTTTCTTTGCGATTATGATATGTGCGTGTCTTGATATATTTATGTACATCATTATGTACATCGCTGCATTTTCATCATGTTGCTACGTTTGCTACCTTTTTCACTATTATGATACACATATTATTATGCTTACCAACTTCATCCACTTTAATAGCACATTTTTCACAGTACAAAATCGTTACAAACTTAATCGGTGCTAATTTTCACTCTGGTAATAATCACTCCTTCTATGTTGTTGCTGTATAATATACCATTGCAATTTCATTCAGCCTGGATTAGTCTTCATCCCATTGTGTTTATCCTTAATGTAGTATGTTATAAATACAGGCCTCAGTCCTCACTTTGTTTAAGCTTTCTAAATATTTATTTTACCATATCTGTTATTATACTATTTCATCTATTTAATTCTGTTTATTTAATTCACTAACTTTAGTCCTTATTTTCTCTTCTTTTTTATCAGCGTTATCTTTTGAACACAGAACCATTCTGACTATAATCATCGTTCTTTCCCATTTCAGGTTCACGGGTTTCCCTGTATTGTACTGACCTTCCAGGCCCCCATCATCATCACTCATTACCAATATCACAACAGTTAAAATTTCTCCACTCTTAATTGCCTCACATACCATTTCTATTTCATTCTTACCATACCATTCTTCTTTTCCATACTTTGTCATATACTCACATCAATTTCCTTCCGATACCTAAATATACTTTTCTTTTTACTTATATACTTTTCCACATGCTTATATACAATCCATCACTTAAACATGCTTCCTTATATAATAGATCTGAAAACATGAAATACGCTTTTGTTTCTTACATACACTGTCTTAGTTTGTCCCTTTGTAATCTTGATTAGTTGTTTCACATTATACTCCCTCTCTGTTATACTATTTCGATTTCATTAACTATCTTACTTATGCTTTTCTAATCATAATTGCTTCTTTTACATTGTGCTATATCTATCTATATAGCATATCCATTTATATGCGTTAATATCTATAAATTATATTATGTTTATTTGTACCCTTCTACTTTAGTATATTAGATCGTACTTAATTATGCCGTTCTACTTTCATGTACTATCCTGCTACTTTTATAATAACAATTATTTATTTTAAACTATGCTCCCCTGCATTCTTTTTGTTTCGCATCTACAATGACTTCTTTTCACAACTTTTACCAATGTTCTGATTCTGCTCCACCATTACGCTATCTTTATTTTTATATCCATTTGCTCACCTCCCTTTGCCTATTCCTTTATCTTGTTTTTCCCTTTCGGTATTGTGTGAACTCTAATTTTTACCATTATGCTTTGCTTTAAAAACTTTGCTTCTTTTCTCATTCACTATTCAACTATTACAAATCTTAATCATTTATATATTTTACATCTCACTATTACAGATGTTACCTGTTTCCTCCTTATCTACATCACTTACAAATCCATTCCCTATGCCAACATATTACTCTATTCTTATATTCATATCAAAACCATTTCGCTTTTCCTCCGTTTCTTCATATCTCATGTCATTCAATTCTTCTCACACCTTCTTTCCCTTTATATCTATTTATCTTTTCTAATAATAAAACTTACAATGTCTTCATTCTATCTTACAAAACTGCTCTCCCAACTGACAATACACCATGCATCTCAACATAACGCTTTTCCCATAAATACATGTATAACCTACCTTCTATTTGGTATCTGATTCCATATGGCATACACACTGCTAAATCATATAAACCAGAATTCGCACAAATGGAAAATCCTTGTGCGCTTACCACAGTTTGGGAATTTAAAACCCACGTGATGCAACACATGTATACCATCTAGATTTCACCATGCTTGATGAGCAGTGCGTAATACGACTTTTCTATTCAATCCATACAAATGCTCTTTCTCTGTTTCTGACATTCTTATCTTCATCATGCGCATATTATCAACGCATTACCACTCTTACATTTATCATTCTATATATGCAATATAGTATATATTTTCTGTACCTAAACTATACTTTAACTTTTTCAAGGGAAATGTTATGGAAGGTCTGGTTCCTCAGAGATGGCTTGATAAATTCACATCCCTCTTGAAAGAAGGGTCTATTTATGAAATCGAATACTTTGAGGTTCTTCCAGCAAAAGACACATACAAAGCGGTTGAGAGCAATAATTTAGCCCGCTTTTCAAAATACACCAAGATCACCGAGATATTACCGGAACCAGAAGGATTTCCTGTTTATGCATACAATGTTGTCCCCTTTTATGTATTAAATGATCGCATTGGAAAAAATGCCTTGCTATCAGGTCTAATCCCTGTTACTTTGCCATAACTATACTGCCCTCTTTATATATTCACAGCATCTTATCTATCGCTCTTTTTTATTTACCCATTATTTATCAGATACTGTTGTTCTCATAACGGCCGCTTCAGAACTCATGCAAACAACAACAAAACTAGGTCCAACTGTTAAACGAACCATTAACATTACTGATGGAAGGTACATATATTTTTGCCACTATTTGTTCCTCTCTAACTCCTTTGGTTTTTTCCATCTATGCTTACATTATAGTCATGTTTACATGAAAAAATTCTTTCCCTCTATCTGTTTATAGCCAAACAGCGATCATAACACTATGGGGCCATCATGCTGAATCATTCAATGCTGAAATGTTGCTAACTGTCTCTCAAAATACACCAGTAGTTGCTTTATTTGTTGGCATGCTTGTTGGTACATACTCAGGTATATCATACTTCGTTTCTTTACAAAAACACAGCCAACAGCACATATATACAGTATGCACCATATATATATCAAATGTACCTATCTTCGTCATTCCCTCATATAAGTCTTTTTCCTTTGCACATATAGGTCAACTAGCACTACAAAGCACTTCTGCAACAAAATGGTACATCAACATACCGATTCCTGAAATACACGCTCTACAAAACACGTATTGTTCCTGCCTTATTCACACAACTATACTACCACATATCCATGATACATTTTTTCGGCAATACCTTCTTTTAACATCAGCTTGTAATATAATACACAGAGTTAGCAGCCATCCACACCAAATTGAATGGCAAGAAGACAGGCATCATGATAACATACCTATAGCCACAATAGTGCGCGACTTAATAGACCTCATACCCAATGAAGCTTTAGTAAGATACACCTGAAGTTTATACCTGTCTTTACATCCCATTTTTTACACAAGCTAAATACTACTTCCCAAATATTGTATACGCAGGGCCAACGATACAAGGTCAATATTCTTATCACTGATTTAGTGCCAGAACAATCATGGTGGTATATATCATGCTCCTCATGTTGGAAAAAAACCTTTCCACATGGAGATGCATATGAATGTCAAAGATGTGGTACTACAACAGCGGAACCAAGGTATATGGCTGCTCACACACACCATACCTTTTTTACATTTCATCATTACCTAATTGCCAATAAATCTAACATACGCTCCTCTCTTCAAATCCCTGAGCAGATACAAAATAAACGTATATGGCATTGATTCATAGGCCCATCTGTCCACAACCAGCTACCCCGGTAACAGATATCACTGCTTTACAGGTAACAAAAACTATACCATTATCATCTCATTTCCTGTAGCCTAAATTCAGAGCGTGGTGAGGATGTAGGCTTGTAAAAAAGATATAAATAGTTAAACAGAAGAAACAATGTGTAAAAAAGGTGCTCTGTGTAAAATGTGTGGTATTTGAGGCTACAGGAAATGAGATGATAATGGTATAGTTTTTGTTACCTGTAAAGCAGTGATATCTGTTACTGGGGTAGCTGGTTGTGGACAGATGGGCCTATGAATGGTAAAAAAAAGAGATGTTATTCTTGCCATTTTTGTGATATTGAATGGCGTGGTGTGAATTGTGTGTTGAAGATAAAGCTTTTTTGGTTACCTGGTAATAGGAGTCTAGTATGATCTGGTTGAGGTGTCACTGAGCGGACATGGAATGTTGGGGCATCAGTTTGAAGCGATCTTTGTGACATCTCAACAATAAGCTCATATTTGCGTCCGATAATTGCTGCGATTTCAGATGGGATTTGCTGCGCCTGTGCTTCAGCTGTTGCCACAAAAAACATGGCAGGTCTTCCGACAAGTTGTTGAGCTATGTCGCCGAAAAACATAAATTCTGCATAGACTGGTTTGTCTTGTTCATCGTTCTGAGAATCAATGCCATATACGTTTATTTTGTATCTGCTCAGGGATTCGAAGAGAGGAGCGTATGTTAGATTTATTGGCAATTAGGTAATGATGAAATGTAAAAAAGGTATGGTGTGTGTGAGCAGCCATATATCTTGGTTCCGCTGTTGTAGTACCACATCTTCGACATTCATATGCATCTCCATGTGGAAAGGTTTTTTTCCAACATGAGGAGCATTATATATACCACCATGATTGTTCTGGCACTAAATCAGTGATAAGAATATTGACCTTGTAGCGTTGGCCCTGCGTATACAATATTTGGGAAGTAGTATTTAGCTTGTGTAAAAAATGGGATGTAAAGAGAGGTATAAACTTCAGGTGTATCTTACTAAAGCTTCATTGGGTATGAGGTTTATTAAGTCGCGCACTATTGTGGCTATAGGTATGTTATCATGATGCCTGTCTTCTTGCCATTCAATTTGGTGTGGATGGCTGCTAACTCTGTGTATTATATTACAAGCTGATGTTAAAAGAAGGTATTGCCGAAAAAATGTATCATGGATATGTGGTAGTATAGTTGTGTGAATAAGGCAGGAACAATACGTGTTTTGTAGAGCGTGTATTTCAGGAATCGGTATGTTGATGTACCATTTTGTTGCAGAAGTGCTTTGTAGTGCTAGTTGACCTATATGTGCAAAGGAAAAAGACTTATATGAGGGAATGACGAAGATAGGTACATTTGATATATATATATGGTGCATACTGTATATATGTGCTGTTGGCTGTGTTTTTGTAAAGAAACGAAGTATGATATACCTGAGTATGTACCAACAAGCATGCCAACAAATAAAGCAACTACTGGTGTATTTTGAGAGACAGTTAGCAACATTTCAGCATTGAATGATTCAGCATGATGGCCCCATAGTGTTATGATCGCTGTTTGGCTATAAACAGATAGAGGGAAAGAATTTTTTCATGTAAACATGACTATAATGTAAGCATAGATGGAAAAAACCAAAGGAGTTAGAGAGGAACAAATAGTGGCAAAAATATATGTACCTTCCATCAGTAATGTTAATGGTTCGTTTAACAGTTGGACCTAGTTTTGTTGTTGTTTGCATGAGTTCTGAAGCGGCCGTTATGAGAACAACAGTATCTGATAAATAATGGGTAAATAAAAAAGAGCGATAGATAAGATGCTGTGAATATATAAAGAGGGCAGTATAGTTATGGCAAAGTAACAGGGATTAGACCTGATAGCAAGGCATTTTTTCCAATGCGATCATTTAATACATAAAAAGGGACAACATTGTATGCATAAACAGGAAATCCTTCTGGTTCCGGTAATATCTCGGTGATCTTGGTGTATTTTGAAAAGCGGGCTAAATTATTGCTCTCAACCGCTTTGTATGTGTCTTTTGCTGGAAGAACCTCAAAGTATTCGATTTCATAAATAGACCCTTCTTTCAAGAGGGATGTGAATTTATCAAGCCATCTCTGAGGAACCAGACCTTCCATAACATTTCCCTTGAAAAAGTTAAAGTATAGTTTAGGTACAGAAAATATATACTATATTGCATATATAGAATGATAAATGTAAGAGTGGTAATGCGTTGATAATATGCGCACAGTGAAGATAAGAATGCTGTAAAACAGAGAAAGAGCATTTGTATGGATTGAATAGAAAAGTCAGGTATTACGTACCTGTTCATCAAGCATGGTGAAATCTAGATGGTATACATGTGTTGCATCACGTGGGTTTTTAAATTCCCAAACTCGTGGTAAGCGCACAAGGATTTTCCATTTGTGCGAATTCTGGTTTATATGATTTAGCAGTGTGTATGCCATATGGAATCTGTATACCAAATAGAAGGTAGGTTATACATGTATTTATGGGAAAAAGCGTTATGTTGAGATGCATGGTGTATTGTCAGTTGGGAGAGCAGTTTTGTAAGATAGAATGAAGACATTGTAAGTTTTATTATTAGAAAAGATAAATAGATATAAAGGGAAAGAAGGTGTGAGAAGAATTGAATGACATGAGATATGAAGAAACGGAGGAAAAGCGAAATGGTTTTGATATGAATATAAGAATAGAGTAATATGTTGGCATAGGGAATGGATTTGTAAGTGATGTAGATAAGGAGGAAACAGGTAACATCTGTAATAGTGAGATGTAAAATATATAAATGATTAAGATTTGTAATAGTTGAATAGTGAATGAGAAAAGAAGCAAAGTTTTTAAAGCAAATCATAATGGTAAAAATTAGAGTTCACACAATACCGAAAGGGAAAAACAAGATAAAGGAATAGGCAAAGGGAGGTGAGCAAATGGATATAAAAATAAAGATAGCGTAATGGTGGAGCAGAATCAGTAACATTGGTAAAAGTTGTGAAAAGAAGCTGTTGTAGATGCGAAACAAAAAAAGAATGCAGGGGGGAGCATAGTTTAAAATAAATAATTGTTATTATAAAAGTAGCAGGATAGTACATGAAAGTAGAACGGCATAATTAAGTACGATCTAATATACTAAAGTAGAAGGGTACAAATAAACATAATATAATTTATAGATATTAACGCATATAAATGGATATGCTATATAGATAGATATAGCACAATGTAAAAGAAGCAATTATGATTAGAAAAGCAGTAAGTAAGATAGTTAATGAAATCAGAATAGTATAACAGGAGAGGGAGTATAATGTGAAACAACTAATCAGCATTACAAAGGGACAAACTAAGACAGTGTATGTAAGCAGAAACAAAAGCGTATTTCATGTTTTCAGATCTATTATATAAGGAAGCATGTTTAAGTGATGGATTGTATATAAGCATGTGGAAAAAGTATATAAGTAAAAAAGAAAAGTATATTTAGGGTATCGGAAGGGAAATTCTGATGTGAGTATATGACAAAGTATGGAAAAGAAGAATGGTATGGTAAGAATGAAATAGAAATGGTATGTGAGGCAATTAAGAGTGGAGAAATTTTAACTGTTGTGATATTGGTAATGAGTGATGATGATGGGGGCCTGGAAGGTCAGTACAATACAGGGAAACCCGTGAACCTGAAATGGGAAAGAACGATGATTATAGTCAGAATGGTTCTGTGTTCAAAAGATAACGCTGATAAAAAAGAAGAGAAAATAAGGACTAAAGTTAGTGAATTAAATAAACAGAATTAAATAGATGAAATAGTATAATAACAGATATGGTAAAATAAATATTTAGAAAGCTTAAACAAAGTGAGGACTGAGGCCTGTATTTATAACATACTACATTAAGGATAAACACAATGGGATGAAGACTAATCCAGGCTGAATGAAATTGCAATGGTATATTATACAGCAACAACATAGAAGGAGTGATTATTACCAGAGTGAAAATTAGCACCGATTAAGTTTGTAACGATTTTGTACTGTGAAAAATGTGCTATTAAAGTGGATGAAGTTGGTAAGCATAATAATATGTGTATCATAATAGTGAAAAAAAGGTAGCAAAACGTAGCAACATGATGAAAATGCAGCGATGTACATAATGATGTACATAAATATATCAAGACACGCACATATCATAACTGCAAAGAAACGTACAAACAGAGATGCGTATATAACACATATCATAACTGCAAAGAAACGTACAAACAGAGATGCGTATATAAGCAGGAAAGTATGTGTTGCATATTTTTTAAAAAAGGGAAAAGTATATATTACAATCTGAGGCATGGAAATAGAGATGCATGCAATCAAAGCGCTTTTCATAGCTGTCATCATAAACGTAAAGAAAGGTACAACTGGTGATGCGTATACAAGTAAGAAAGTAGGTGTTCTATATTTTTGAAAAAATAGAGAAGTATATATTACAATCTAAGGGAGAGAAATAGAGATGCATGAGATCAAAGCGCTTTCCGTAGCCGTTTTGCTTCAGCGGACATAGAGAAGCAAACAAAAGCTATTAAGTAAGTCAAATCAATCAGAGAACAGAACAATACAAGTAACGAAATGCATCGAACACAAGCAAGCACTTCTTTATACACTATATTTTTTTGTCTGGTTACAGGCAACACCCCTTTCATTTTCAATGAGTATCTTTAGGCCTGAAGGCGATGTTACTCGTGATACTGCCACATAGAGTTGTCCATGGGAAAAGACTGGGTTCCGTAGATAAATCCCAACCCTATTTAAAGTCTGGCCTTGGCTTTTGTTAATAGTCATTGCATATGAAAGTTTAATTGGAAACTGTCGTCGCTGTAGCGTGAAAGGCCATCGAGGACTCTTTGCATTTAGGACAATCCTTGGGATACAAACAGTTTGGCCAATATTCGTCCCAGTGATTATACATCCTTCAAGAACGTGATCACCAAGCCTTGTGATAATCAAACGTGTTCCATTACAAAGACCCATAGATTGATTTATATTTCTGAGTAACATTACTGGAACACCTACTCTGAGATAAATGGCATGATCTGGAAAACCATTGACTGTTATAGAATTCAGAAATTCAGGTGGATATAACAGATTAGCATCACCAATTCGAGTATCAGACTGAGAAATAGAGTCAAAGCTGAGATATTCTTTGCTGTCACCGGGAATCTTATCAAAAACAGCTCTGTTTAGTTCATCAGTGACAGCATTAGTTGGGCAAATAATTGCACGCTGTGCTAAGTATTCACTGTTTTGATAGTTGATAGGAAATGAATCATAGATAGCATTGACAATCGTATCGATGTTGTTATCAGTTGGTAGCAGAAGAAGCTCATCAGGTATGACTATCCAGCTTGAATGAATTTCTTCTGGTTTTTGAATTATTGGGATTTCACCATTCCCAATATTAAGTACCCATTGAGCAAATCTAGAGAGGGCCTCACGTTCTGCAAATGGAAGGTTTGGATTATGAAGCCTCATGTTAGTAGATAGTTTGAGTATCTGAATGTGGTGCCAAAGGGATGACTTAATGAGTGAAGCTTGAATAATTTCTGCTTTAGTTCCGTTTTCAATAACAGGTAAAATCTGACGGAAGTCTCCACCAAGCACAACAACTTTTCCACCAAAAGGTATATTCATATAACCACCATCTTCGATAGACATAATATCACGCAATGTTCTATCAAGCGCTTCAAAACAACGTCTATGAGTCATAGGTGCTTCATCCCAAAGGATTAGAGAAGTCTTGTTAATAAGTTCAGCAAGCATTGTTCCTCGGGCTATGTTACATAAGCTCTTTTCATTGATGTCAAGAGGTATTTTGAAGCGAGAATGAGCTGTGCGACCACCTGGAAGCAAAAGTGAAGCAATTCCAGATGATGCTACAGCAAGAACTATTTCAGCATTAGCTCGTAATGTGGCTATTATAGCATTCCAAAGGAATGTTTTTCCAGTTCCACCATGTCCTGACACAGTAAAACCCGCTGTTTTTCTGGCTAACACATGCTATAATCTTGTTGTATATGACAGATTGGTCAGCATTGAGTTTAGCACATAATAAATTAGCATATGCTAACATATCAGCTCTATCATATGCTAGTTCTTCAGTAACAAGCCTGTTACCAGAAGCAGGACCATCATGTGTTAAATCACCGCCTATGTTGTATATAGCAAAACTCAGTCCATTCTTTGAAAAGATATTAAACAACTCATTTATCAATTGTGTCTGCAGATAAGTAGTTGGTATTGAATACGTTGGATTCTGTAGTGCTTGTCGTATTTTATATGCTATGTCATCAGCAAGGTAGCAACAATATTTATCAAATAGATTTTGGGGATTAACGACACTGCAGAAAGAAAGTACCACCATGAAGAGATGCCTAAGTTGGTATGGACTGGCCCAAGTAATTGCTTCATCAAAAAGTAAAAACCACTCTGTATCATCACCAACTAAGCCTCGAGCTTTGCAAGCTTCTTTGAAGGTAAGATACTGAACGCCATTGAAGGTTCTAATATCTTCATAACTTTGTGCACCAGAGACAACCATTAAAAGCATTCTGAGGTAAAATAATTCGCCAGTACTTGGATGTACATTATATATACGGCCAATTTTTGATGTTCTACGTTTCCTTTTGATCCATTTTTTGTTATCGTTACACCATCTCCAATTTGATGGGAATTGATAATAAGTAGAAACCCTTGCTTCTACAAACTGTTGATTGGCAGCAAACCATTCAGTTAAGGTAGTTTTAGAAGCTCTTGGATCAGCAACAATCTGTTCCAAGCCTGTTTCTTGATGATATATCACTTTGTTCATACCAGGCATGTGAACAGCTAATCGTTCAACGGAAGGCATTCGGCCATGTATTTCGAATTCAAATAGTCGCCAAATTGCCTCACATGAGGATAAGTATCTACATAATTGTTATGTATGTAAAAGTATTAATGTACGACAGGAAAAAGCAATCTAAAAACAATTATAGACTGGAAAGGCTTAATGCTACGACAGAAAAAAGTAATCTAAAAACAATTATAGTCTGGAAAGGCTTAATGCAGTGTATAACAAAAGCATTACCTGCATCTAATATAATTTGCAATTTCATATATCCCTTGTTTAGCTTGTGTATTACTTGGGTCTGATGGTTGGTCATTAGTAGAAAAAGCCATCCTTGCTTTATCTTGTCCTTTGGTAAGATATTTGAATAAATATTTAACAAGATTTGTTTTTGTTACACCATTCAACATTGATATGAGCTTGGAATTTTTTTAGCAAACCCATGTTGTATGGAACAACCCATTTGTTGTCCAATTTGATTCCATTTTGATAATAAAATGATTGCTATCTCACGACGATATCTTTGAAAGCCACATTCATTAATGAATGTTTCTGGGCTCAATTCTTTTGGATACCGTTTTGAACATATACCATTTTTCATGCATGGACAGCTTTTATTAAGATTTCCGCATGGACCATGCATCATGAATTCTTCAATAAGAGCATACCCAAGTGGGTCAGTAGATGGGTCAGGAATTTCAGCACATATAAGAGAATCTATGAACTCAGTAGATAGCTCCATTGTGTGGTTAGCAAGCCATATAAGTGTATGAACATGAGGTAGACCTCTTTTTTGAAATTCGATGGTGTATAAAACTGTAAAAAGTAAGGAAGATAATTTAGGGAATAAATAGCACATCAAAATGAAGCAATATCTAAAAGATAGAAGCAACAAACTAACCTGCTCGTATAATACCAAATGTGTGTCCACTCTTTATATCGGAAATGTATTCAGTAAGCTTCATATGAAATACTCGTGTTACAATATCAGAACGGTCTAGATATTTTTGGCCAGGTTCGTGTCTGAGTGCGTCACTAATTTCTGGCCATCTTGAATTGCATGTGAAGGTAGAGAATAAATCAGGAGGGCCATATTCACGGCAAATAGCCATAGCATCTTGGTAATTGAGTGCGTTGTATCGAGGGCTACCAGTAAAGCTAGCAGGAAGTAAGACTCGAATGCCAATATTTTTGCCTTCTGATGTGCCCTGACCAAGTGCATCTGAAATGCCTTGATATGTGTCTGAACGCAAGACATCTTGATTGAAGAAATGAAATGATAAACGATTTGCTTCTATACATGAATAGCAGTCAACTTCTATTTGATTTGAGAGGCGGCCACAGCATGTGTAAGGATTTGGTTCATTTTTACGGTAATGGCATTCATAGCAGTAGTACTCAAGCATTGAGACTTCATCTCTAACAGCAGTGAGACTGTCATCAGTAGATCTGTATTTGATACCAAGATGGAAGCCCTTTTGACCATATGGAAATAATAATGGATATTGAAGAGACATTAGAGCAGGATTGAGAGGCGATATTTGTTTTAGTTCACCAGGATGAGTCTCGACAATGATATCAAATCTATTGTTTTCCAAAGATAGATCACCAACAATTAAGGCAGCTAGTTCAGAGAGTTGGTAAAGAATACCGATCATCATGTGTGTCAGATGAACCAATAAGGTGAATATTGAATTCTGCATTCTCTTGAGAAAAGAGGCGATCTCGTGCCATTCTGAATTCTTTTACCAATGGATTGAAGGAGTTAAGCATATGAATTAGTGCAGCAACTATGCTATTATCTGCTTCATCATTTTGAGCATCTTCCTTGTCAAAAACAGATAATCTATTGTGAACTTCATTCTCTGTGTCATAAATATAAAGCTGTGCATATTGTGGTTTTTGGCCTGGTGTAGGAATCAATGAACCAATTCGGTGATGAACAACACCATTTATACGGAAAATATAAGGGCCTTCACCGGTGTTAATGGTTCTATCAACATCTACGCCCAAGGAAGTGAATGCAAATAGGGAGTTGTAATGGCGTATCAAACGCATGAACTGATTTGATTCTGGACTTTTATCAAAACCAATAAGTTCTTGAAGTGGGTATGGAAATGGCTTGTGCGGTGGAAGCGAAACTTTACCACCACGACAACATCTATTGTAAATAATTCGTTGATGTCTAGAAGAACTTCTATGGTGAGACCTTTCTTGGAACCAAAAAATAGCGCCACATCTATTACACTCATAGTCTGGGCCACCGTAGTATGAGCGATTATCATAAGTGGCTGAAATGGTGTACAAAGCAATATAAAAGAAGGAAAAACAAATAGTTTTGGCAGACATATAAAAAACAATCAGAATGAATAGTGCAAGTTCAACAATATGTGCGAACCTTTTAAGAAGGAAACATATTCCTTAGAAAAACAAATGGTTGGTTCTTTAGGTGGGTTTAAGTTAAAAAGCAGTGCGTTACCTGAAATGTAAACAAAATGCAGAGGCAGATATAAAGTAAGGGATGCTAAAAGATGTATGTTTCAGAGGAAGGGAAAACAGAAAGCACAAGAAAACTTATAAAAGAATATAATAAAAGAAAAACACCTGTTTTAGCAGAGGCACGCTGCAAGTTGGATAATCTCCTTTTTTCCTATTGTTAGCTGACTCAACCGAACTAAACAATGGGCAAAAATGGTCTCCTATTATGCAGGCAAGCAAAATAAATAAATTCGCGCAATAAAAAAGCACATGAAAACAATTACAAAATTAACAAACTGGGCATAAAGAGTGTGGATAACCATGTTGACGCTTTGATCGAGGAATCATACTAACATCTGAGATAAGTGCTGTGAGATAATAAATGAAACCACAAGAAGATATCAATACACAAACTGAGTTTTGAAAGGAAATTAGAAAATGTGAAAATGCTGTTGTCTGTAAAGCACGTAACATCAAGAGTAATCATACATGGCTGTGATGCTGACCGGCAAAGTGATGGTGTCAAGGTATTAAGCAAAAGGTGTGGACGTAACAGGGAAGGGGCTGTTGATTTAATTGGCTGTTTTCCACGCAGTTTCTCTTGGCGATGAGCTCTAGGAGAACGCGATGGATCCATAAAACTAAATACCAATAAACAAAAGCAATGATCAACGAAAATGGCTGACTCCAAATAAATCAGCATAAAACCACATGGAAAATATAATTTTTAAAATAGATTCGTGTAAATGATATCTAAATCCGTACATTGAAATAAGTAGCAACTCAACAGAGACCATAAGTATGAACGCAATATAATTATTACCTAGGATTTATGGTGTGGTACTGATCATAGCTATAGGTGTAACATAGTAATTAAGATCTATAATAGACTAATAGTGACTGAGGAAAGAAACAAAGTTCTAAAAGAAAAGGAAAGTAGCAAAAAATAAAATCTAGATGATACTAAGATGATTGCAGCAATGAAATAATGAAATCACAAACATAGAAAACACTAAGGTCTATAATAATTTAATGCACAATGAAGAAAAGAGATAGATCTGTAAACAAAAGCACAAGGGTAAGAATTATAGTTTATATAGTATTGAGGTCATTTTATCAATAAAACAATGAAGCAGGAGAGAATAGCAGAAATTTAGATTTATAAAAAGTAAACAGGGAACAAACAAAGAACAGCAATAAAATATAACATAATGTAACACACATTTTACACAGAGCACCTTTTTTACACATTGTTTCTTCTGTTTAACTATTTATATCTTTTTTACAAGCCTACATCCTCACCACGCAGGATAAGAATTATAGTTTACATAATAGAAACACTGTTTTACAAACGACATAATGAAATGGGAAAAGAAGTATATACATGTATATAAGTATTTCATAGAAAGAATAAGAGCGAATAAGGAAAGAATAAGAACTTTTAAAGAAGATGAGAGGGTAAAAAACAAAGTTCACATCATAGATAGCTAATACAATACATAGAATTCAATATAATATAGGTATTACATCATAAGTTATGTATACACATTTCTTATATAAAATAGACAAAATGGAAGACGTATAGAAATTTGTGAACAAAAGCACAAAGATAAGAATTATAGTTTACATAATAGAAATACCGTTTTATGAATGATATAATGAGATGCGAAAAGAATTATAGAGATGTGTATAAGTAAGTATTTCATATAAAGAATAAGAGTAAATGAGAAGAGTATGAACTTTTAAAGTAGATGAGGGGCTTAAAAAACAAAGTTTACATCATAATAAGATGGTTTACTTAGTGAAATGAAGAAATTGGAAAGATAGAAAAGACAAAGGATTACAATAACTATCAGTGAGGAAAGTTGAGAAACCTGTAAATAAAAGCATAAAGGTAAGAATTATACTTTAGATAATACTAACGGCATTTTAACAATGAAATAATGAAATAGGTAAGACAGTAAAGATTCACATCTGTAATAAGCAAATAAGGTATGAAAAAAGGAGAGCAATAACCTGTAATGTAAGACAATATAATAGCTAGCTAATAGAATACATATAATTTCATATAATATAAGTATCACATCATACTTTACGTATATATATTTTTCATGTAAACAGCAATACCAAATTAGGAAACAAGTAAAGCTTGTAAAGAAAAGGACGACAGTAAAAAATAAAGCCTATATAATACTAATTTAATACAGAATGAACAAAGTATACAAGTTTGTAAACAAAAGCACAAAGATAAGAATTATAGTCTACATAATAGGGGTATCATTTTATGAATGGCAAGAGTAACAATGTACAGTCTAATACAATATAATAGCTAGGTAATAAAAGAGGCCTAGTTGAATATAACATAACTATTTTATGATAATGTATATAAATAACTATCTGATATGAACAATAAGATTATATAGAGAAACAAGGAAAGTTTATAAAGAAAAGGAAATGACTAAAAAATAATGCCTATTTAATAATAAGATGGTTTCGGCAATGAAATAATGAAGCTAGATAGATAGGAAAGAGTAAGGGCTAGAGTAACCCAATACAGAATGAGTAAAGTAGCGATTACATTTTATCAATGAAATAATAAAGTAGAAAAGTTAGCAAAGATTTAGATTTATGACAAGTAAATAGGGAGCGAAAAAGATACAACAATAATCTATGGTCTAATTGAATATAATAGCTACCTAATAAAATGGGTAAAACCGAATATAATATAATCACTATATGATAACGTACATAAATAGGTATCCTATACAAGCATAAAGAGTACTGTAATAATAGCAAATCACAAGCGCTATATTAGGTACGCAAGAGCGAAGAAAACTTAACTATCAGCGCGCCGAAGCCCACGAAGAAAGGTGGTCGAATAAAACAAGCGATCTTCAGACGGTAGAGAACAATGAGCCAACTCTCAATAATCCTGCGTTAATGAAACAGAAAGAACAAAAGCAAGAGAAATCAATGAGAGTATAACATAATCACTACATATTAGTATATATAAATAGGTAGACTATAGAAACAAGACGCCTAAAAAACACCTAGCAGCATAAATAATAAAATAAAAAGCATTATAAACAACGTAGAAACAGGCTAACACTATAAATAATAAAATAAAAAGCATTAGAAACAACATAGAAACAGACACATATGTAAATAATAAATATAAATAGCTATTTTTTACGAACAAAGGTACGGTAATGTAAAAGACGCAACTGTTATTACAAAAGCATCAATAAAGGTAATGTGCATTTTACCAATCAAACAATACAAACAGCGTATGCAATAAAAATAGAAACAAGCATAAAAAAGGCAAATCAGCGTACAGATGATACAAGGTGAACTTGCATAACCTATAGGTTAACAAATGTACTCAAAAAACCACTCACAGGATGTAACACACAATGATCTTTGAGCCCTACAGCACCGATACTAAAAAAAAAGACAAACCAATGCCTTGAAAGACCCAACTAAATAGGTACAAAAAAGTAAACCAGATGGTAAAATATAAGACATCATAAGATAAGTATCGACTAAATCTAAACAGAATGGAAAGGCAAACAGGTACGCAAAATTAATTTACACTAAGAACAACAATAGCAATAGACTACATTTTAGCAATGAAATAATGAAATTGAAAAGCTAGCAAAGATTCAAACCTATAACAAATAAATAGGAACTCAAAAAGCCACAGAAATAATGTATGCCGTAACATAATGTAACAGCTACCTAATAAAATAAGTATAGCTGAATATAATATAATCACTATACGATAACGTATATAAGTACGTAGCTTATACCAGTACAAATAGGACTGTAGTAACAATAAAGCACAAGCAGTACGGTAGGCAAGAGTGAAGAAAACTTAACTATCAGTGCGCCGAAACCCAGAAACAAAAGTGGTGGAATAAAACAAGCGATCTTGAGATGACAGAGAAGGATGAGCCAACTTTGAATAATCCTGCATTAATGAAACAGGCATAATAAAAGCAAGAGGGATCAATGGGAGTATAGCATAATCACCACATAACAATATATATAAATGGCTAAATCATTTCAACATGACGCCTAAAAATACAGTTACCAACATAAATAATGAAATGAAAAACTATTATAAAGAACACACAAAGAGGCACATCTGCGAATAATAAACATAAATAAGCATCTCTTACAAACAGAGGTAACATGATGAAAAAAAGGCGATCGTTATCAGAGAAGCATCAATGAAGATAACGTACATTTTACCAATGAAACAATATGAACAGCGCATGTAATAAAAATACAAACAACCGTAAAAAAGGCAAATAAGTGCAAAGATGATACAAAATGAACAGACATAACCTATAGGCTAATAAACACACTCGTATAATCACTCACATGATGCAATAAACAACGATAATCTATTTACGACTAAACCGAAACAACGATAAAGTCAATAACGATGTAATAGCAACGGTAGATAAACCAGGCTAAAACAGGAAATTACCAAATAAGCAGCGCAAACAATTGTTGGCCCGTATGCAACACAGCGATGTTCACGAACCAAGAACACCGAAAGACGATTTAATCCAGAACATCCCTATAAATATATAAAAGGCATCTATGGTAAACATGAGTGGTTAAACAAAGTCAATAACGATGTAATAGCAACGGTAGATAAACCAGGCTAAAATGGGAAATTACCAAATAAGCAGCGCAAACGATTGTTGGCCCGTATGCAACACAGCGATGTTCACCAACCAAGAACACCGAAAGACGATTTAATCCAGAACATCCCTGTAAATATATAAAAGGCATCTATGGTAAGCATGAGTGGTTAAACAAACCAAGAAAAAGAGTGACAGTAAAAAAACCGAAGAAGAGAGTGACATCGACAGTAGAAGAAAAAATCACCAAACACAACAAAAGCGAGCAACCACAATAACGCAACCTATGGCGGACCAACTACGACCAGAAAGCGATGTCCAAAAACCCCAACACTAAGAATAGGCAAACAAACTATAAAACACAACAAAAACGAGCAAAAGGGGAATCGCACTAGACAGCAGGCCAACTATGAGAAGAAAACGATTGTCAATAGCAGGACATAAAGGCAACGCCGACAAAGAAGCTAAAGACAACAAAACAGCAAAAAATCTACAAAAAGTCGAGCCAAACAAATCCCATGATCTGAGAAAGCGACCCCAGATATAACAAAAAGAGAAGCTGCCTACATCAAAGAATCAAACCAGGCATCCCAAGATGACGACCAAAAAAACCCAGGATCCGAGAAAGCGACCCCAAACACGGCAAGAAAACAACCTCGCTACATCAAAAGGCAATAGGTCACATCTGGGAACGCACCGCAAACTGATAACAAGCAACACAACCACAAAACCACCCCGAAGAGAATCTAACCGAAACGAAGCTGGATCGACGCAGATGGAAATGCAAACGGACAAGAGAGAAACCGAGGAGACGAAGCGAAAAGCAGATACAAACGGACAACACAGAAGGTGAGGAGACGAAGCAAAAAGTAGCACACGAGACGCAAAGAACAGCTGCAAAACAACCGGACGCATGACGGAAACCAAACCACGAAACAAAAAAAGCTGGCGAAGTCCGCGATGCAAGGAGGAACCATCCGGAAACGATAATGGATTCCACGCGTCGCAGCCACGCCTCCGACCGACGAAACGCAACCCAGCACTGAATGGCTTGGGCGATCGGCCGAACACAGGCGCTACGCGGCTCGCCACCAGCTCGCTCGGACGGATGGAGCGGCATCACGCATCGCCTGCACACGCGTCGCCCCAGTAACGCAGAGCGGACACGTGGATCACGCGAGCATCCAGGAACTCCCCTGGGTTTGTTTAGGATGTGTTTGGTTGCCTGAATCTCCTTCGTTCTGGCTGGGTGGATCCGTATAATCTGAGAAAGAGCCTGTTTGGTTGTCTGTATGAGTGGATGCAGCCTGCGTGAGCGGATGCAAAAATATGCTCTCATCCTGGATGGGTGGATACGCTCAAAATGAGCTTCACTGGCCATTCTAGATGGGTTGATGCAGTGTATCTTATGCGGTCCCACGTGTCAGCCTCTCAGGTTTGGTAGACTGCATCCGCTCATACAGACAACCAAACAGCATCTCAGTTTTTTTGCATCCGCTCATTCAACCTCACCAAACATCTTCTTTTTTTTGAAATACGATTCCACTCAGCCTGCATCCACTCAGTCAGGATATACAATACAACCTCTATCCACGAACCAAACACACCCTTAATGTATGATTCTCTTCTTTACTAAAGCACACACATAAAACCCTGTCCTGGAATCTGGATGGTGTTGGTGTTTGAGAAGTTCTGTGTTCACTTGCAAGTTGGATGTGTGTAAATTCCATGTCGAAGGCGATACGATAGCCTGATAGGTGAAGCATGTAAAGACAGGATGTAAAACCATGGTTAACACTCATACAATTCTCTTTTAACATATCTATTCTATGGTATTCTATGGTAGACACAATCACTCATACAGACACGGTGAGCTCACTCTGGAACTGACGAACTTTGAATGGAAACGAAACCATGAGTAATGTTCTTTATTGCGACTGCAGCAAACAACCAATGGTACAAATGCAAAGCACAAAATTCAATCCTCCTCGCCAAAGCTCACCAATACCACACAACGAACACACCATGAGCTAAAACAACCAATACCACACAACGAACACACAATGAGTCGCCAGTTCTTGCGTAGCCGAAGCGCTCACACGGCTGACATGGCGTAGACCGCAACAGCCGCGAAGCCGAGCACCAGACCAGCCGGCCCCCGGAGAGACGCGCCGCCGTTAACCAGGTACGGCGCCGTCGGCGTCGCCTTCGATCCATCGGCGGTTCCTGCATCCAATTAGTTCACGCACGTCCGTCACCATGACCATCAAGTCAGAGAAGCCACGACGAGCCAATGAGCACCGGTTAGGTTCTTCTTACCTGTTCTGTACGGGCCCGGTGTCTGCACCGCCGGCGTGGTCGGCGTAGCAGCGCCCGGAGCATTGCCACCAGCAGCTTTAAGCAAAAACGGGTTTATTTGAGCAATGCAAGAAGCCAAGAAGCGTAATACTAGTGTGTAGTGAGTATTTTTTTCCCCCACAGTGATGCTGAAATTTTAATGGCTTAGCGCTCTAGGATTTGGACGAACACTTACTGTTGCACCTGCTCGCCGGCGGGGTCTCCACGTTGCAGGCTTTCGGGAGCTCGAGCGCGTGAGTCTTGTTGATGCTGATGCCGCCAAGCGACGACGAGTCGCTGCCGAGCGCGGCGCAGAGGCACTGCGGCTGCGACTGCACGACGGAGGCGAGCTGCGAGCAGCAGCTCCTCGTCGGCGTCGTCCCGTTGCCGCTTATATAGTCCAGGCAAGGGTACAGGCTGATCAGCGCCGTCGAGCACCCGGACTGCGCGGACGCCGCGGCGACGAGCAGCGCCGCCGTGGCGGCCAGGATGCAGGCCACGGGCAATCCTCTCCCTCTCGCCGCCATTGACCTTCCCTTAGTTTGCTAGTAGCACAAGAGGCTTCTTGGATTGGAACTGGATGCTGGTTGCTTGGGTTAACTTCTTGTGTGCTTTGTGTTCTTTGCATTCGTGTTGGTGTGGTTTTTATAGGACAAGATCCGCGGGGGAAGGTGGATGAGTCGGTCATGTTGGTGAGCTGCCTGTTCCTACCTCCTACTCTGTCAGAAAACAATCTTTTCTGCTGAATTATTGCAGGGGTTGCTACGGACTTGTTACTTCAGAAATTATGCTTCTGCAGAAATAAAAATATGGAAGTGTCTAGATATCACCAAAATGTTTTCTTTCTAATTATAGATTTATGACCTTTGGATTAGAGATTAAGGAGTTCCTTATTTTTTAAGGGAGAGATTTTTTTCAAAGGAAATGGGTAGAATTCAAGAGAGAAGGAGGAGAATTTATAGTCATTAGATCTCTAATCTAACGGTTCTAAATCTGGATAATAGTTAGAAAGAAAATATTCGAAAGATGTTTAGCAAAACCCTAAAAATATTGGCGTTCAGGTGTCGGTCCTTGCCGTGTTAGATGAGGCTCACAACGGTATGAGTGTCACAGTATGGTTTTTGTTGGCTATCTCTGACAACTGACATGAGACCCACATCTGGTAAAGGGAACCAAGTTTTCCAGAGATCACTTTTCTGAAGAGTAAGATCTTTGAATTTGTGAGCACAAAGCATGAAAGAAATACCGAGCTTAAGTAGCATGTGCTGTACTTTATATTTTCTTGTACGTTACAGAAATCGGTAGAAGCATGTGCAAAAAATGTAACTGTAAGATAAGATAATCCAATTGTCAACGGTGGTTTCGGAAGCTGGTAGATAGAAAATGGTACAAGTGTCTGCTGTGAATTTCTTGTGTTTTCTGTTCGTTGGGTTTGCCGTTGAAAGTTTGCGAGGTAGTGACAGGTGACGTCCTACTTAATTTTGTGCTCGTTTGCGCCAGGTTAGTCAGGTCAGGGCTGCTAACCTTTGACGTCTATGTAGCAATTTTGTTCTTGTTCAACCACCCAGATATCATCATATCATCACAGAAATTCGTGTCAATTTCTTCTTGTTGTTTCTTCTTTATTAGCATACTGCGTTGGATATGTGATGTGAAACTCCTGCCTGCGGTCATGAGTGAGCGGCATCCTTACACTTCGCTGTCTCTGTTCGAAAATATTGCAAAATTTTACTATATTTTTTTCAGGAAAAAGCAGGAGCTCTGCCGTTCATGTCCTTATACCTTGTAAGCGCAAAAAAAAAAAAAGAGGTTTACAAGGCGACGGGTCAACTCGGTCGAAGGGGATTACTTTATGTCTGCAGTGGTGCTTTACAAAGCTTTATACGCTTCTGAATTTGTAATCATCAAGCTATTGTTATACGCTTCTGAATTTGTAATCATCAAACTATTGTTTTTACTTGAAATCTAAGCACAACTATCTCATTGTGTTAAAGGTATAACATCAACAGACCCATTCAACATACAGTTTAAAACATGTACTGGACAATTTTCTTGCACATGTTTTGCCAGCTTTCGAGCACGCACATCTGTTCTGAATGTTTTAGGTCGAATTATGAGGATGGTATCTGGCACATCAATCACAACAGCACATTAGAACACATCGTATTAATCCACACAAATTCCAAAATCACATGGTATTAATTCACACAAAAAAATGTTTACACAGTCAAATCAAGGCCCTCAAAACAGAAACTTTGTATAAATCCCCAGACTAGACAATTACATAGCACATGCATCCTACAACAAGTCAACAACACATGCTCAATCTAATTCTAATCAAACCAAAATGGATGCAGCTACGAGCAGTACAACGGATGCAGGCGCCAAGGACAAACGAGCGCTCCTCCATGCCGAGCTGGGCACCACCACTGGCCTCTGCCCCTGGGCGATCGGCGGCGATTCCACCGCCGGCGACGCTGCCGTGGGATCAACCGGCGATTCCGGCGGCATTGGTGCTGCAGAATTGTGAAAAGTTTTGAGCGCATTAGTAAGTAAAATTCAGATAAAATATTTTTGCAACTGTGGTGTGATATGAGCATGGAAGGCAAGATCCTTACGCAGAGGGGGCAGTGCCGGAGCAAATGCAATAGGTCCTGCAAGTTAATTGTTCGGTGTTCTATTCAGTAATCTATATCAGTATGAAATGTGTTAAGAATGTTTGGTTAAACAAGAAGAGGTGAACTACCTGGAGCTGGGATTTGCGTTGCTGTATCTGCAAGTTTCCACAATGGAACAGATGGTTTTTAATTAGTTGCTAGCAAACCTTACTTGGCTGATCAAAGATAGGTTAATGCAGTAATAAGTAATTATGTTTGGTGCAGTAAAAATTAAGTCTGCACAAGCCAACCTCTGCACTGCAGCGGGACGGACGTGGAGTTGCAGAGCTTGGGGAGGGAGACGGCGAGCGTGCGGTTGATGGGGAGGCTGAAGGGCACGTTGCCGGTGAAGATGAGGCAGGCGCAGTCGGCGACGGTGCGGACCATCTCCGCCACCGAGTTGCAGCACTGCTGCGTCGGCGACCCGCCGCCGTTGGTGCTGCCGGTCACGAAGTTGAGGCACGGCGTGAACGTCGTCACCAGCTGCGACCCCGTGCACGATGTGGCCACCTGCCCCGACGCCGGCGCCGCCGCCAGCAGCAGCACCGCGAGCGCGGCCACGGCACCACCCACCATCCTGTCACGTCCCACGCGCCTGAATTTCTTCAGGCGCGTAACGACAGTTTTAGTTGGACGGAAAGATTTTGGAGCTGCAGCAAACGACGTAACTTGCGCTGTTTCTTGCAGTGAATATATTGGAGAACGTTTCAGGAGGTAGATCAGGATTTGGTTAAGGTGGTTGCACGAATGCTTGTGTTTAGGTCAGGTAGGAACGGGTCCGTGACCAAATGAAGCCAAAAAGTCGTGCACTACTGTAGATCCGTTTCTGGACGTGCTAACTCTCCAAGATCATGTACAAACATGCAAAAATTTGGCCAGAAGTTGACCAAACAAAGACACATGCAAGTCTGAGCTCACCGGTGCTACCTAACAGCTAGCTGCGCGCTTCCATGGTCTCGAACAAGATTCAGCGTGTGTTGATCTGTCGCGAACAAGATTGCTATAAGTGAGAGAACTTTCTTTTTGCGCGTGATACACGTACTTGCACGGCGTAAAACTCTCGATCGTCGTCGAAGCCAATGGGAACAGCTTACGACGTCGCTGCGCTTGGCCTTGGCCTGGCCGTGGCGGCCGCGCTCCTGGCGTGCCACCGGTGCGCGGCGCAGGCGCAGGCGCAGCCGCCGTCCGGCGGCTCGGGCTGCATGCCGGAGCTCGTCAGCCTGTCGCCGTGCATGGACTACATGTCGGGCAACGCGACGGCGCCCGACGGGCCGTGCTGCTCGGCGCTGTCCGGCGTGCTGAGGTCGAACCCGCGGTGCATCTGCATGGTGCTCGGCGGAACGGCCGCGTCGCTCGGCGTCGCCGTCGACAGCGCCCGCGCGCTGCAGCTCCCCGGGGCGTGCAAGGTCCGGACCCCACCCGCCAACCAGTGCAACTGTAAGTGCGCTAAACTATCTTGATAAAATACTAAAGGGAGTGTTTATAGCATATTCAAAACCAGTCAATTTGTTTTGCTATGTATGCAATATTTTTATCTATATTTGTAATATTTTTCACCCATGTATACAACATTTCAACATGTATGCAACATTTCTCGACGGAAAAATGTTACAGTCATCAAAAAATATTACATACATGAACAAAAAATATTACAAATATGGATAAAAAATGTTACATACATGACAAAAATTGACTAATTTGGGCTTAAAAAACATTCGAATGTGCTTTAGCACTTCTGAATATTAAAATATGAGAAGTGTTAAGGAGCACTGAGTATTTTTAGGGTTGAGAACACTCAGATTTGTGGGCATTAGATCTCTATCTAACGGATCTTCCATATCCTTTTTCTCCGGAAAAACGAATTTGGAATGTTGAATCTCCATCTAATGGATCCTTCATACCTCCGCACCCTCTAAAAAAATGTGAATGCTTCGAATATGAAACGTTGGGAGATCCAACATCTAAAAAATTGGAATACTCTTAACCCTAAAAACACTTGAGTACTTCTTAAACACATCCTTAAAATATATGGAATCTAGCACATTGTCACATTGCATAAGTAGTTTGGCACGCAAAGAACTGGGGATGCACAACTGAAAAACGTTGCGAATTTGTGCAGCCGTGGGAGTTCCAGTGCCGTCTCCGGCGAACCCGACGACACCCGGCGGTACTCCGGCCACGCCATCAGAACCCAACGTTTCCCCCGCAGGTACAAAACTACCATGTGGTCCATGTAGAGATGAGATGCGTGACAAAATCTGTATGTGTCTCGCATAGTTGAGGCTCCGAGTAAAAAAGTGGATATCTAGCTAAGTTCTTTGTTTTATTAAGTTTTTTGTAAATTGATATAATTTGAATTAATATTATTTTATTTATAGTTTAGAAGTATTTTTAGAACTGAGCTAACGAGTTAAGCTGGGTCAAAGTAAAATCCGATTTCATTTAAAATCGACTCATTTCAGCGTTTAATTAATTAATTAATGTAATTAAAATAATCGGCTTCTGGCTTCTGGCTTATTTTTTACTATTCATAAGTTTCGTCTTTTTCTGAACTTTTGGCTTTTTGTTGAGTTTTTTTGCCGGTTCTTTTTTTCCCGTATTTGTTTGTATTATACATAATGGGCTAACATTTTTTTATATATTTTTAAATTTTTTAAATTTAATTATGTTAAATAAGCCTCTGTCAGCTACAGTGCTTTTTTCAGCTAGCTACAGTGTTTTCAGCCATAAACCATGAGCTTTTCAACCGAACCGATCACTAACAAACTTTTTTTCCACGGAGCATGCACCTGAATAGGGGCTCAGACTGAGCTAATGAGATATCATTTTCTACGTCTGATATAGGGTCCGGATCAAAGGCTACTCCATCCACCACTCAAGACTCTGACGGGAACATTAACAAAGCAGGAACAATTCTCGCCTTCGTCGTCGTCGCAGCAATTGCGTTGATCCATGGTGCCTGAGATATATGCCAGAGCTTCTTCTGTCCAGCATGCATAGACTCAGTTCTATTTCCCATGACGACTCCTCTGCCATTCTCTCTCTCTGTACACACACACATTGTGTGTGTATGTGTGTGTATTTGTGGGTCTTTTTCTTTGGGAATCTTAGGGAGTATTCTTGCAGCAACAATTTTCAATTCACTGACGCATTTTGGTTAAATTATTATGTTCGTGATGTGAATGTGTACTCCTGTGTCGTTTGCTTTGCAATATGTTTCAGAAACATTTAAGAATTTTGTTTCTGACATCGAATCACGTCCGTTGTCGCCTCCTTCCACCCATCGAAGGATTTTGTTTTGCCAATGTTGGAATTGAAGCTGTATGTGCCTCACTCTTACTAGTCTCAATGCTGACTGTTGAGTTTGGTAGTGATGATGATGATGGATGAATCATGGTAGTTTGGTTGTGATGATATTCATTTATTTGCATCTTCTCTTGTGCTTTTGTTTCGGAATTGATGTTATTAAGTTAGGTAAAGTACCACCTGCTTTGCTAGTTACTTTGCGTAGTAATCATCGTAGCCAAAACAAACTCCGGGGGATTCCTGGCCAGCGAGCCGCGCCACGTCGCCCACTGCGCTCGGCCGGCCGGCGCGTGGCAAGAGAATTTGCGTACGGCCGGGGCATTTTCCTCATACTTTCTGAAAATTACGTAAAGGTCCTTTTTTCTCGCGAAAAGGTCCCTACAATTTTCTTTAAAAAAAATTTTTGGATGGCGCCCCGCGGGTTTCCGAAACTACGTATAGGTCCTTATTTACTTACGTACAAGTACTTACAAGTCCTCAATTTTTTACCAAAAAACCCTTTGATTTTTCCGCAATTACGCATTTGTCCTTGATTTTTTTTATGAAACTCCCTGCGAATTATCGTCTCTTTTACTTTGTTCCACACGGTAGCTAGCGCGGCGTGCGCCGCGCTTATGCAGCTAGTATAATGGACCAACCGAGAAAAGCCGAAGAAGACATCAATGGAGAGGTTGTTTCATTTGTTCGGCCCAAATCAAGGCCCAGGCCTTTTTTTGGGCTTGGATTGAACTTAAATTTCTCTGTGTTGGACCAAGCTTGGTTTAACTCAAAGGAGATAGGGTCTGTTCTTTAAGTTAAAAGCTGACGGTTTTTAGCTTTTATTATAGTACCTAACTTTTAAACGGAGTATTTTCTTAAGACGGGGTCTACAAGTTAAAAGATCTACACGTTAAAAGCCCAACATCTGTACCAGTTAAAATCGCAAGTGAGTATCTGTCTCTCTGTAATCTGTACTGTAAACAGCCAAAATTCAAAATTTTCAACTAAAAATCATAAACCACAGCCAAAAGAATAGTCCTAATTTTGAGCTTGAACCAGGCTAGTTCTGGGCTTCATCCAATTAGTACCCTACTGATTCTTCATCAGGGTTGATTTATTCCGTTGTTAAGTAGTCACAGTCAGGTTGACCGTTGACTTGCGTGTAGCCTGCCTAGCCACCACACCTCCTCCTTCCTCCCGCCTTCCCTCCCTCTCCCAATCTGATTGGCACACACCTTTTTCCTTTCCTTCTCAAGAACCAAACCACCTTATCATACTACTAGTATATGTGTATACACCAATAGAATTTGTGAGATTAATTTACGAACCCATTAATCTATGGCAATCTTGGTGCCCAAGATTCTTGAATCGAATTGGGATCGATCTTGGTTTCTCTGCGGTCAAACAAGGCAGGCTTGCGTGCCCATATAAAAAGCACAGGGCCGGCAGTATCTGCACTTACCCTACCCATCAATCACCAAGACATACCAGCTCACAAGCGACCAGTCACAAATGGAGGAGGGCCGAGAAACGCAGCCCGCCGCGGCGGAGCCCGTGGAGGTCACGCTGCGGCCGTTCGACCTGGACGACGTCGACGCCATGATGGCGTGGGCGTCGGACCCCCAGGTCGCGGCCGTCTGCCGCTGGGAGCCGTACGAGTCCACGGAGCCCTTGCTCGCCTTCATCCGGGACACCGTGCTCCCGCACCCCTGGTTCCGCGCCATCTGCCTCTCCGGCGAGGGCCGCCCCGTCGGCGCGGTGTCCGTGACGCCAACGGCGGACGCGTGCCGGGCCGAGCTCGGGTACGTGCTGGCGCGCGCGCACTGGGGCAAGGGCGTGGCCACGGCTGCCGTGAAGCGGACGGTGGCCACGGTGTTCGCCGAGGTGGAAGGGCTGGAGCGCGTGGAGGCCCTCGTCGACGTGCGCAACGCCGCGTCGCAGCGCGTGCTGGAGAAGGCCGGGTTCCGGCGGGAGGCCGTGCTGCGGAGGTACTGCGTGGTCAAGGGCGCCGTGAAGGACATGGTCATCTACAGCTTTATCTCCACCGATCCACTGGTCCATTGATACGTGCAATAATAATACCTAGCTCGGCCTGTATCTGCTGAATCGTAAGTGGTTTTGCTGTCTTTGTTCTGTAGATGGTTCACTCGACCTCTCTGGACTGCAATGTGTTGTAATGCTGCTGTTTTCTCAGTTGTTTGGTTGTAAAATTGAGGATTTACCATCCAAGAAATTGACACTTTAACATGATCAGATCTGAACTGGTGATGTAGCATCTAAAAGTATAGACGATGCCAAAAATTGTCCATGGTCTAACCAAACAAAAGTCCAAAGCACGTGACAAGTGCTGTCTATGCGCCCTACTTACATAAATACTGCAAAGTTTATGTTGCTGTATACCGGCTTGTCTAGATGGTCCGATGATATGAACATTTTATCAAAACGAAGCCATTAGGAGGGCAATCAACTCACAAGGCCTATTAGTTAGTTTAGTCATATATTGCTTATTCTATTTGAGAGGTACCCTACCTCCCTCTATATAAGGATGGGCGGGAGCTGCATATTGTGCAAGACTACAGATAGAAATATCAATAATGAGATAATGCTAGGAGACTGGGACTACATCTTGTGTTCTTGTCTACTTTTAATTCTTATTCGTGAGTTGAGAGCTTTGTTCGTCAACAATGTGATTGGGAATATACAACATATGTTACTATTTTCTGACTTCAATTCTAGTTCTATATGTTGGAGGATAGAGTAGCCGAAATAGTTGGATGATTGTATTACTTGAGCCTTAGGGTATATTTATAGAGTACATGGTGACTTTGATATCTAGTCAATCTACTAGAGATATGGAAGAAACTATATCGGATACAAATCATAAAGGATTCTATTCTATCTCTAATAATCTTGCCATACAAGTCGTATACTCTAACATTCCCCCATAGTCATAGCAGGAGCGTTGTGGACGCTAGGCTAGAGAAGAAGCCAACGAGGTTGCTCAAGCAGGAGTAGAAGCCAACGAGGAGTGCTATGCGAAGAGCCAATGGTGGAGTTGTCTCCCCTAACCAGCTCCTGCTCCCTCATGCCCTGTTGCTGCTACTTGGCTCCACTCCTTCCGGTCACCGCCCCCTGTGTAGCTTGGTTGTCACCAGTTCCCCATGTGCTTCCTCAGCTAGGGCTGGCAAAAAAGCTCGGGCTCGTGAGCCAGCTCGGGCTCGGCTCGGGCTCGTGGAGGCTTGGCTCGGCTCGTGAATGAAACGAGCCGAGCCGAGCCAAGAAAAAGCTTGAGATCTAAGCGAGCCAAGCCCGAGCCATTCATGAAGCGGCTCGGTTGGCTCGCGAGCCAACTAAAAAGTAAAAGTTATGTGTCATATAATCATCTAATGTGATGCAAAATGTTGATTTTTAACATCACAAATCATGCTTTCCATTCTAACATGTTGCTGGGAAAGTATTTGCATTGCAAAAATCTCGTATTAGTCTAATGCTTAATTGGATTTATATATATATCTAACATGTTCTTGGCTCGCGAGCCTCGCGCGAAGCTCGAGCCGCATCACGAGCCGAACCGAGCCCACAAAAAAGCTTGATATCCTAACCGAGCCGAGCCTCCATTGCACCAAGCTTTCACGAGCCGAGCCGAGCCGGGCTCGGCTCGGCTCGTTGCCACCCCTATCCTCAGCACTCTACTAGCCAGATCTGGCTCCTGGCACCATGAATTTGGCTCCACGCACTGGGATTCAAAGCCTCTCCCCCTCTACTCCCAATTTCCCCCCTTTCATTTACTTCTAACTCTTGGCTTTTACATCATTTACTCTTTGATTTGAGATGATTTTGATGATCTTTGAGGTTGAGGTGGTGATGGTGATTAATCCATTTTGGTTGGCCGTGATGAGGCTCGAGGCCTTCTCATGTGCCGGGGATCATGGGGTGGCTGTTGGGCACGAGCAATGGCCCGTGGTGACACGCTGTCACCGTTGTTTGGTTCTCCTCTGGTATATGCTATTCCCTTCCCTGTATTCTCCTCCTACTACCTCTAGCTTGCTTGCATGGATTGCTGTGGCTTCGGTGAGATGTTTGTGAATGTGGTGATGCATATGGTGTGGTCCAGTGATGGTGATGGCAAGATCGAAAATAGGTTATGAGGCTACCTTGTTGGATGATGTTGGACTCGATTCGGAAAGAATTGTGGTTCGGTCTTCTCAGTTGTTTGCCTGGCTCGGTTATCCTGTTGGCTGGCGGTTGGTTCAGCTGTCGCTTGCCATCCCCTTTTGCTTTCTCCTCCTCTTGCTAGCGCCTTCTTCTCTTTTGGCCATGCCGCTAAGCTCAACCTCACCTTCTTTCTCTTGGTTGGCTTGGGGGATTTGGGGGAAATGGAATGGATCTAGGGAGTATGGTTGCTTGCTGCTGTTGTTCGGCCAAGAATCCAACAATTGATCCATAATCTGAGGTATATGCCTAAAACCAAAAACACACATTACCGTATTCCAAACAAACTGCGCCATAGGACAAAGCAAAAAAAAAAAGGTGGTCCATTGTTTCATTTAGACCACAGAATTGGCAATTGTAAGATTCTTTCCAACCTCTTTTTTTTTTATTCTCCTTAGTCATAATGCTCTTCTTCACAATTAACCATAGAAAAACTTTGATTTTAACAGGGATCCTTACATTCCAAAGAAATTTATGAGTAAACCCAACTCCCTGCATCCTCAAGATTTGATAAAAAGACTTAACTGAAAACACACCTTCCATAATATATTTATTTTTTAGAAATGCAGTTTGAGTCAAAAAAAAATCATTTGATCAGCTACACAAATCATTCTATTCATAAGCTCTTTTGTCAAAAATCTTGAAACTAACATTCAAGAGACAAATTAGCCTAAAATTCTGAACCTTTTTAGCATCTTTACACTTAGGCAAGAAGATGATAACACCATAATTAAGTCTTGCAATGTCTAACTGCACTTTATGAAAATCATCCAACAGATTCTTGAGATCAAACTTAAGCTCTCAGCATTTTTGGTAAAACTCCACAGGAAAACCATCAGGCCGTGGTGCTTTATTTTGCACCATGTCAAACACAGCTTTCTTAAGTTCTTTATTGTAAATTCTTTTATTAAATTTCTTGCATCTTGTTCGTTTATTTTCTTAGTGCCACCTAGATTCAAAGCAATATCAGTAACCTCTGGATGACCAAACAGATTCTTATAAAAATCTGTTAGATCGATTGGTTAGATCTGAAAACAAACACACGGCCACACGGGGTCCTCTCTTCTTCCAGTCATTATACATGCATGTTTATTGTTTATATTCACAGGTGATATAATTGTGCCTTACGCGCAGCAGATGCGTAGTGTCGTTCACGGCCACGTTGGTGTCGCCGGGGTAGCCTTCGACGACGACGAACTTCATGGAGCCCCGGGCGAACAGGGCAGACAGGCCGGCGAGGCTCGTCAGCCCTCCACCAGCAAGGCGGCGGCTTAGGCCTTCTTGCTTGTGCTGTTGCGGTCCCCGAGATCGACGGGCGACGATGTTGGCAAGCACGACGCGGCCGAGACACACACACACCTCGTTGTTCTCAACCGGATTCCTCTTGCCAAGTGAATATGGTTACACTCTAGTACTAACATGTTTAACAGGACAGACAATTACAGGCTCGAGTGCTCAATCTAGGGACTCTTTTGCATGACTCGTGATATTACAGTGCACGCAACCTTGTAGGAACTATCATGTCAAATTCACGTAAAATTCCAGCTGTAATTGATAAATTACCCAAACCTGTTCCAGTTGCAGCAGCAGCAGCATATTTTTCATGTCCCTATCACACTTGGTTTCTAACAGCTCTTGAACAAATCGCCATTTTCCTTTCAAATCCATATCATTTGACAACAGACTTAAACATAAATTACTATCTTCAACAGCCAATGTGCCAGAATAGTGCACAAACAACAGGTCCTACAGCACGGAGCTGGCACAAACACAACGCATAGATCAGACCTTATGGCACAGAGTTGATGATCCGGCCATAACCATACAGAACAGGCATGCAAGTAACAGGCTCTTGGCAGGAACCACCCAAGAAAAACACTAAACATGGAAAGGAGTGGAATCCGCAACAGGCTCATGGAAATCAAATCTCTCTTAGAAGTTCCGAAAGACATTCAAGATGAAATATATTAAGGTTCAAGAAATGCAAATGATTATCCTAGGGCAAAACATCGTCCGAGGGAACTACCTTAACAAGAACACTTCATTAAGGCTCTCTCGAAACGAACCAGCACAGCAGTAGGGCCAAGATGTGTGGGGGTGGATTTAGCTTATCGCTTCTTGGAGACACCAACTGTCTTTCCCCTCCTGCCAGTAGTCTTGGTGTGCTGACCACGGACACGGAGGCCCCAGTAGTGACGCAGACCACGGTGGTTCCTGGAAAACACACAGGTGTGAGCATACAAAGTGATACATCATATAGTTCCACAATAGATAATGGAACTGAAATCCTGAAATTCAAGGCCTTAGGCACTCTCATACATCTCCCAGAAATAAAACATTGTTGTCCAAAACACTGGCATCACATTCGAAGGAAGCCGAAGCACATGCATGAAGACAATGAAAATAGTACAGTCTGGGATAATGATATAACCATTTCACACTGACATGGAACTGACCATCAAGTAACTTGAGAGTTAGGACTGACCAGATAATCCACATTTGCAAGTAATACCCAGAACTTGATGCTAACAAATTACAAAGTTGAACTTTCATATCCAATAGTTACAAATGGAATTAAGTTATAATTGGTTTAATTGCAAACCAATGTCATATCTGAATTTGCTAAGCTACCATAAACCAAAACTTCTGTAAGAATGCAAAGCCACTCAACCCACACAACAGCCGAGAGTTACATCTCATTTCAACAAAAACAACACTCTTCCTTGGCATAGCCTAAATCAGCTCACCCTAACATAGACAAACCCGTGCACACTAGACCCCCCTGAACAATATATTCAGTGGGATCGCAGATTCCCCATGTAGATAGAAGCATCACCTTACAATCTATGCGAGCAAAACCAACACAACAAGTATATCCACACAGATAAGCATAGCCACCGCAACACCATAAACCCATATTCTAGTCCAAAATGTGGAGTACGTGCATCACTGCATTAGACAAGCGGTTGTATCTAAGTATCTAACTATTCTAACACATCGTTATTCATCAACCATGATGAGAAATAGTAGCAAGCAAGGGTCAAAGAGAGACGAGTTCAGACCTGATCTTCTTGAGCCTCTCGAGGTCGTCCCTGAGCTTCATGTCGAGGGCGTTGGAGACGACCTGGGAGAACCTGCCGTCCTTGTAGTCCTTCTTCCTGTTGAGGAACCAGTCGGGCACCTTGAACTGCCGTGGGTTCGCCACCACCGTCATCAGCCGCTCCATCTCCTCCGGAGACAGCTCACCGGCCCTGCGCTCCCGCAAACACAACACGCAGCTCAGCTCGGCCCACCATTGGCGAGATCTGACTAGTTCTCTGAAGGAAAGAAGCGAGGTGGAGGGTTCTTACCTCTTGTTCATGTCGATGTCAGCCTTCTTGCAGACGATGTTGGAGAAGCGGCGGCCGATACCCTTGATGGACGTCAGCGCGAACATGATCTTCTGCTTCCCATCCACGTTCGTGTTCAGCAGACGCAGGATGTGCTGGAAGTCCTCACCGGCGATCAGCGACTGCGACCAAAAGCATCACCACAAACGTCAGAACATAACATGGGAAGGGGAATCCACACGCGGAGCAGAGGAGAGGCGAGATGAGGAGGCTCACCATGGCGGATGTGGCGTCGGCGGCGGCTGGTTCTCTCGGGGGAGGAGGAGGAGGCGGTGGTGGGCGTGCGCGCGGCTAATGTTTTGGGGGCGGAGTTGCGGGGAGAATTATATACGGGAGGGTGAAACCCTAGAGCTTCATCGGACGGCTGCGATTTGGTGGGGCGGGGATCTGTGCGAGCTTTGTAAGTGGGTAGCTTGCTTGGGCTTTGATGGGCTCAATTGGCCCGTTGGGAGGCTTGTACATTACCACAGCGTTTGCTTTTTAATTTTTTAATTTTTTCCTTTTTTAGAGGAAAGCCTCTTCTGTTTTTTTTTCTGAACAAGGTGTTTTTTTTTTCCATCCTTGCTGCTGTGAGGAGCTACACACTCTTCGTATAAAACATTTACACAAAAATTCCTTCTTAAGGAACAACTATTGAACAATCTCTATGTGCAGATTCACCTGATGACATAATTTTATGGTAACTAATGTATTGCAATAATGGATAGAGCTCAGTTTGGTGATGGTTATCACTTTTTTTACTGTAATTAGTTTATTTTTTACTGTAACTACTGGTGACTTATTTGGCGTAACAAAATTTAAAAAAATTTAAAAATAGAAAAAAATAGTTTAGCCTGTTATGGACAATACTTATTTGGTGTAAGTGACTATGAATAATCAAAGCAGCACTGAGGGCTTCTGAGTCGACATGGACTTAAGTTTCACTGCAAATTCATTTCTCAAAGAAATTACTATAGCATTAGATATTGCGGTTGAACGAGCCCAGTACTATTACTTTACCAATGGCACCAAGCGCCGATTCTGCCTTCTTTTTTTCTGAATCACTAATGTGGTCCTCCTTCCTCTTGTAGATCGTAAACACCGTCCTGTCAAGCCTCTGCTCGGCCTTTTACGGGGTTTTCGGTAAGAGCATCTCCAACAATTCCCCTAAATCTCCCCCTAAATTAAATTATTGGGAAATTGTGTAAAAAGTCTTCTCCAACAACTCCCCTAAACACCCCCCTATTTCTATTCCCCCCAAAACTCTCCCAAAACCCAGGTAAAACTGGGAACTTTCAGGGGTCCCGTATCATCGCTCCCGCCGTCACGCGCGCTGGGAAAAAAATTCGCGCCACATTTTTCCTTTCCAGTGCGCCGCCGTCCTTTTTCTCCCCTCTGCAGATCCACCACGCTTCTCCACCGGCGCCACCACGCTTCTCCCTTGGTCTCCCCCTTCATCCTCCTCGCCTTGCGCGCGCGGTCCCTTCTCGCCTTCTCACCCGCCGCCGCCGCGCGCGGCGCGCTCCTCTGCCTCCCTCGGTCGCCACCGCATCCACTTCTTCATTTGCCCCATCTTGCTTTTCTCCCCATCTCTTCCTTCGGCACCACCGCATCCACCGCCGATCTCATCGCCACCGACACCGACCTCGGCGACCGGGACCCCGTCTCCATCCACATCGCCGACCCCAGCTCCTCCGCCGCCGCGACTTCTCCACCCCTTCAGCGCCGCCGCCCTGCATCTTCACCCACATCTGCTGCATTGACATCTCCACGGCTTTTTCCTCTACAACGAGCGCCGCCGCCGGCCACCACTTCATCGACATCGCCTGCATCCACTTCACCGACAGCCTCAGCCCTCTAGCAGAGGCAAAGCTATCACTTGTACTACTCTTTTGTGACGTCTTGTTTTCCTGATTCCCATTACAATCCAAGTTTTGGATCTCTTTTAACTCACCAGAATCTCCCTGTGGGGCTAATGGCGCATCCAGGACCCCAGAATCTGCAGCGAGGCCTGAAGGTTCCTTGTCTATCATAGAAGCTGGAGACCCTTGCGGGTGAGATGACATCTGATCCTCGGAAATCTCCTCAGCAGCTGGTTCTTGCCTGTCATCTTTCCCTTCTTCCTTTGGCTAATTTCTTGTTGCATAATCCAATCCAATCCTGCCTGATGATTAGTTACCAGACTAGACTATTTCCCTTTGTGTCGTATCATGCTCTGTAACAACTAAAGATGTACTAGTCTTGTTAACATTTTGGTGAGCCTAAGAGGTTCTACGTTCTGAATTATCACTGCGTTATAAACAACCATCGATCTGTTGATGGTCATGTGTTAGCAAAATTAGCATCCGATGAATCATTTCCGGTTTCACAACTTCTCAATGTATTGTATGATTACTCAACTAATTCGATCTTCATGGCTGCTGTAAGTGAATATTCGGATTTCCACTTTGTCAATGTCGATACTCAATTCAATAGTGTGTTGTGTGATTGTGTTATTTTTCTCTATATCTGGTGAAGACAAGATTTTACTATTGCATTTGCAATATTGTGGTTGCACCTTGTTATAATTCATGGTACAGGCTCTAGTAGACTTTGTCGCCTGGGAACTAGAACCCGAATAATTACCTTTTGAGATCCACTTGAGTTTCCACCTTAATTTACCGTAGTATAACGCATGTTTCTTTCAATATATTTTGAAATGTTGAGTTTTGTTATCTTTTTAAGGCTTTTATTTTTTCCTCATTCAGAGTCAGTTACTTGTAATGGTACCAGTAATTGTGTCATAGCTTCCCCATTTTGATCCATATTGTTACCAAATTTTATCAGGGCTGTGTTCTAAAGCGCCATAGCAAGTACTAAAAGTATGTCTCATTGTTCCATGATATCTTTCCTTTAGTCTTTACCTTTGGATCAATAAGCCTTCGGATAACAGATAAAGTCAGTTTATAGTACCGTAGGATCAATGGATCATCACTCAACAGTGGCAACTTTCTGCTATCTGGTTCCTAACATCTGCTGGTTTACAGCTTACATTTCCTTTATTTTTTCAGTGAAATGGGTTAATTAGTTATCCTGAAATTAGACTGCCTGTTGCTGATCAGCTACGGAACACCCGCCAATTTTTGAATTGTCGAGATTTTGAATTCTGGTTGCAAATATCATCAACCAACGTCAACTAAATGCTACTAGAATTTGTGTTTATTTGTTATCTACTATGGTGCCGTGATCTTGTGTTAGTCATTTAATTGTATCTGTGATCATTGTTAGTACCTGTGAAGGTTTGTGATAACGATTTAGTGTTTTCTTTTCTTGAAATGCTAACTGTTCTGTATTATTTTAATAGGCATTTTCTGCAATGGAGGGACAGGGCTATTTCATGGGTTTGATGAACCAGAGTCCAGGAAATGCCGGAATGGGATGGGATGGCACAGGAAGCCCTCCGGAAGAGCAACCTGAACCTACTCCCACAACAAAAGGGAGCACAAAAAGTAGGAACAAGAACTTCAGCGAACAAATCAAAAGCGTGGGGCATATTGGACAAGGGTACATGAAGCCTTCATTTGTGAAAAGGATGTTGTATTAGATCGTACTCCAAATTCTCTATCACATCGGTGGACAATGATTCAAGAGTGTGTCAATAAGTTTTGTGGGAGCTTTGCTGCAATTGAAGGAAGAAATCAAGGTGGAAAGACTTTTGAAGATAAGGTACATGTTTTGATCACTATGTCTGATTTCTATTAATTTTGGTTGGCAACTAATATAATATTGTTTTTTTGTAGCTTATGGATGCACGTGCTTTGTACAAGGTGAGGATAAAGAAAACAAATCCTTTACTCTATTGCCTGTTGGCACGTATTAAGATTTGAACCAAAATGGCATGACAAGATGGCTCAACGGCAACTCGAAACCTACCCAAAAGAAACAAAGGGATCTTGGAGATTCAATTGGATTTGACAGTGATGGAAATGAAGAGAATCCTCCGATTCGGCGGCCAATTGGTAGACAGAAGGCTAAACAACGACTCAGTAATGGAGTAGGTGATGCTTGCATTGAGGCATTCGATAATATGTGGGAGAAAAGAAGATATCCGATGATTACAAAGAAGTAAAAAAGGATGAAAGGTTTAACAAATCCTTGCAAATTGAACAAGAGAGGCTGCAAATAGAGAAGGACCAGTCAAAGCTGAAACTTATGTTAGAAGAGGAGAGAATCATGACAATGGACATTAGTGGTCTGCCTATTGAGCAGCAGCTTTACTATAGGAGCCTACGGAGTGAGATACTCACTCGTCGAGGGATCAACAGTATGGTCTGATTTTGCTCCTTATCATTCAGTATCATCTGTTTTTAGTTTATTTCAATCGAACTTTGTTTAGGTAATTGATTCTGAACTTCCAAGGATCTTGTATGATCATCAGATTTTACTAGTTCAAGTGTTGAATGTGGACCTTATATTTTCCTATAAGTTCTTGTATCTTAGCCTTACTACTTTGTAAGGTGTCAGTTATATGCAAAACAATCAATTAACAGGTTCTGGATTCAGAAGCTTTGGTAGGTCTGATGATCAATGTGCCTGTCAGGAGGTTGAGGGGGCTCTAGACGACTGGCAGGCATTGGGTAGCAATTCGAAGTATTGATGGTGTCTGGTTTAATTTGGATAGTGATTTTTCTGCACCCAAGCAGTTTCAGGACAAAGAGAAACTAATTGCATTCCTAGACAGCGTTCTCAGTCAAGGTGGGGAACTCATGATCGTGCTGCAAGACTTGCTTGCTGCCTTAGTAGAGAAAATTCAGCGTGAACGATTTACTTGTGAATGAAAACCTTTCTTTTTTGTGGAGGGAATTGTGTATGCAGAACCTCTTTTCTTTTTTTCCTTTTGTGAGATTGGTATGCAGAACCTAGGAAAGGAGCATCTGCCCTGTGGAAAACCACATTAGTTTGGCGCGCTCTTTGAATTAATCAATTCATTCTGTAAGTGCTGCTTGGATGTGTACAACTGTACATTACATCTGGAACTATTTTGCTACAGTGAATTTTTCCTGTATGCTTGTCTCGTTGCTTATGTTCTCTAGGAACATCATGATCGACAGGCCTGTGCGCTGTTTAAGCCTATCAGTTTACAGCTGTCTCTAGCGATTAAACCTCTTGGTGGACACGACGCCTTGTGTGTACTACTTCTTTTGAGCCGGTTGTTAATGTTGGGCCAGATTCAAAATACTATTAGGATATATTTAGGAGAGCTGTTGGAGGAGGGGACTAAAATAGGTTAACAAATTTTTTGGGCTGCCCCTAAAAGGTGTCTTTTGGGGTGGATTTTTATGGGGATTGTTGGAGATGCTCTAAGCACACTTCTAAGCATGAGGTGCCCTTGCATGTTTATGTGCTGACTAGGGCTCAGCTGTGGGTTATGTATTTGTCGAGGATGTTAGTTTTCAGCTAGGTACAAATAGCTTTATATTAAAGCCATACCGTGTTACCATTTGGGTGAGTGGAAGGGGAAGGGGAGAGAGAGCAAGCTTGATACTGTTACAAGTACAGGGCTTGATTTTTTTTTGATGTAGTTTGTAGCTTTTTGGCTGCGGCTTGTGATTTTTAGACTGTTCGTGTGAGAGATTACAGAGTAACTGAAATTCATGTGTGGTTTTTTCCGATATAAATAAAGTCGGTACAGTATATACTATAATTAACTAGTAGACCCCTATTTTAAAAAGACACTCCGTTTAAAAAGTTAGATACTATAGAAAAGCCAAAAACTAAAAAAGAACACGCATCAACCTTTCTTAGCAAACTAAGATTTTAGTATTGAGTATTACAAGGCATTAGAAGGATACCCCACGTGTTCAACAGTTCTATAAAGAAGAAGATAAACAGTATGCATGAATAAAAAATTTACATAAACATAATGTAAAACAAACATGCATATAAACTGGAAAAGCTTTATCCATAGATTAAATGTTACGAGAAGTAACACTAATATTGTTGACTCATAGGATAAACCAAAATTTAGTGTTTTATATTATAAGGTCAGTCTCAGTGGGGGTTTTATAGAGTTTCATGGGCATTAAATACGCTGACATGACACTGTATTGATGAAGAGAGAGATGATAAAAGTTTCATGGGAGTAGAGAGAGTTTCATGGGGATGAAACTCTTCTGCACTGTTTCCAAAATATGGGTGTGTTGGAAAATGGGACATGAAACCTCCACTGAGACTGGCCTAAGAGCAAGTACAATAATGGTCTTATAGCCAAGCTAGTCAGCATTTTTGCTGATGTGGAGGAGAGAAGAGAGGAGAGAGATGAGAGCTTGGCTCTCATGCAAGCAACAAGCTGGGCACGGGAGCCTATGCAGTGGTGGGCCAAGATAATAAATGTCTGTGAGGAGGAATAGGAAAGAGAATGTGAGATATGGTACCACATAATAATAAAAAACCTTTTGTAGACAAATAGAAGACAAATTATTGTATAACTTGGCTCTTATAACTTGACTTATAGCCAAGCACTTGGCTCTATTATTGGACTTGCTCTAACACCATCCTAACATATTATAAATTGACTCCTAATATTTAAGAGGATAGTTTATAGGAACACAAATTAGTCTAAAACCCATCTTATTCCGTCCTTTGACGGCCAACACCACGATTCCTACTACTTCACTTGCAGAGGTACCAACTGGGGAATCACCATGGATTCCTCCTCTGTGGTCACCTACTATTCCTTTCCTTATGAACCTGCCTTATTTGGATCCACCAACCCTACTAGGACCAAGATCATAGCAAGGTGGTTTCTTAGAGCATCTTCAAGAGAGGCTCAATATTTTGTCCTCTAAAATCTCATATTGGGAGTCTTCCTAAAAAAATTATCCTCTAAATCTTTCCCCTCCTTCAGCAGCTCCTCTAAATTTGGATCCCTACAATTACTATCTAGGCACTGTATATTTGATGGTGATCCACCTCAATTTTAGAGTACCAAAATTATTGGGTGTGTTTTAGAGTATCTGTTGGAGTGTGTTTTTAGTTTTCATACCCAATATTTTAAGATAGGGGTGAGAAAGAGCATCTCTTGGAGATGCTCTTAAGGTGTAATCCACCTTCAAGCTCTACATCGTGCAGAGCTCCAATCAAATAGCAATGTTCTCTAAAATTCTTTCCCTCAATATCATCCCAAGCTGGATATCTTCATGCTGAAGGGAACGGAGAGTTTGATCAATGATATTCTCTTCTAGGATATTTCTTCCTAACAGCCTTAGGGTACTGATTACATACGTGAGATCCAAATTTTATGCAGATACAGATTCGTAATCTTGTATCTTCATGCCCATCCACTTATTAAACTCTCATGATGTAGAGTTTGTCTGTCCATCAATATGAAACATTTCATTGAGATGCTCTCAGAGTTCACTAGGTTCTCTTGCTCCAAGTTTGTGAACAAGTAGTTCACTGTTTATTAATTTCGTCTTTTTATAGCTTTTAGTTTTTTTTGGGCTTTTTTACTTTTTCCCGTATTCGTTTGTATTATCCGTGATGAGCTAACTTGTTTTTTATTTTTAAATTTAATTACGCCAAAAAACCACCGGCAGTTATAATACAAAATAAGTCATAAGGCCAAAAAAAACCAAATGAGCAGCCCAACCCTTTTCGGAAAGGCAAGGAAGTGAAAGCACTTCGGTGTTTCAAGAAAAGAAGGCATTCTAGTTTGGCTGATGAAGAGTATGCGCAAACATGATAATATGCATGAACGATGAACCAGAAGAACAGCAGTGTCAACAAATCCAGGTTCTATAGTTTTTCATATTTTTGCTTTATGCTATTGATGATAAATTTGCTCTCCCATTGTCTTCAGAATAACTTTGCAAAGTTTTTCCTATGCCATATACTATGAACTTGGTGATGTATCAGGCTAAAGAGTAAAGCTGTTAGTACCATCAGTACTAGATTTGGCATTTTAGTTGTTTTTATATGAGTTATATTTGCCATCTATTATGATATGCATCTTAATTTCTATTCCTTGCTCAAACCAACATGTCTCTAGATATTACTAAGAATTACTGCTGCAACACGTGGGGTACATCTAGTGTGCAATGTTAATGAGCGCAGACTGCATACGTGGTGGTGATCAGTTGGACTTTTTTTTGTGACTTATGGCTGAAAGCACTGTAGTTGGCTGAAAAAAATACTGTAGCTGACAGAGGCTTATTTAGCATAATTAAATTTTAAAAAATTAAAAAAATATGTTAGCCTATTACGTATAATACAAATAAATACGGAAAAAAAAAGAACCGGCAAAAAGTACAAAAAAAAGCCAAAAGTTCAGAAAAAGACGAAATTTGTGAATAGTGAAAAATAAGCCGGAAGCCAGAAGCTTAAGCCGAATAGTGAGTCGCTAAGGGTTTCGCATGTGCAATATCGTTTCGCTGATTTTATGGTTTTTTTTTTGTACAATTGAAACCTTGAGGCTGTGATTTGATTTCAGGCTTATTGCGTATAAAAGTTACTTTCTTCAAACAACGCTGATTTTATGGTTTTTTTTTGTACAATTGAAACCTTGAGGCTGTGATTTGATTTCAGGCTTATTGCGTATAAAAGTTACTTTCTCCATGTTTGATGAGCACGCATATCCCTCCGATAAAAAAACTGCCAGATACTTTGGCCATGTATTCACTACTTCACTGTACATAACATCTTCATAGGGCTTAGCATTTTTTTTGGGAAAATGCTAGAAAACAGTCGAATGATTTGTCACCCCTAGACCAGTCAAATTACTGTACCAAGATTCGTGTGCCCGATGGCTCCTCCTTGTCACTGGCGGTGGTGGTGTCTCCAGCAACGCCAGTGTGACCCAAGTTAGAGCTAGGGTTCACCCGGGGTTATAGTCGGGGTTCACGGGACCTCAACCCTAGATTTCGCGAGAATGTGGTGGTGGGCGGCAAGGCGGCGAGGTGCTGACGGCGCCGTTGGCCGTGGACTTTGGAGAGGGCGGTGGAGGTCGGTGGAGAAGACAAGAACAAAAGAATATTAGGAGATAATGGTGGATTCAGCGGCAGTAGCTGCTGGAGACGGGGGAAAAGGGGCAGAGCAGGGTGACAGAGCTGAGCGGTAGGGGAGGAAGAGGCTAGCAACGGCAGCAGCAGGGGAGGAGAAGGTGGGGGCAACAGTGGGAGGGGTTGACCAGAGGGCCTCGTTGGCATCGGAGGTGACGCCGATGAGGCAGTGGGGTGGAGGCGTGCGGGTGGAGGCAGGTTGGAATTGTATAGAATTTGAGGGAGTTTGGACCGTTGGTTCTAGATCCAGATTTGATCTAATTGTCCAAAAAAGATTGACTTGTGAATTAAATCAATCAATTTTTTGACTACGGTATAGACAATCCCAAAAAAATTTATACGTTGCTGTGACGACCCGCGTTATTACCACGGGGTAATAATGCTAGTCAACGGATTATTATTCGTTTTAATCGATAAAACATCGCTTTAACGAATAATAAGCCTATCAGAGTATTGCAACAGAACAATCATTAGAGATAGAAGATTACATACATCCACATTGCCACGCAGGGCTAAATATTACACAACCTTCAGTTCAGTAAATTACAGTGCTAGAAAAGAGTAGTCCATACTTCTAATTATACAGAAGCATTCTAATTATACAGAAGAAGTAAACAGTTACAATACACTAATGTCACATATACCCTATGGGGCGAGACCGTGCTGCTCCTATGTCTCTACTAGTTCCAGTCATCGTATACGAAGTAATCCTCAGGTGGCTCATCCTCGTCATAACCTCCCTCCCCTGGGGAGTCAAGCTCCTCTATGCAGGCATCCTCAACGCCTGGGTATAGCTGGCTATCCTCTAAACAAAGGAAATAATAGCATGGGTGAGTAAAGAGTACTCAGCAAGCTTATATAACAAATATGCACTGGATGATCATACTCCAACTCTAGCATTTCCCTTCAATTTGGTATTCATTCTCAATTCCAAACCTTATGGAAAATAATGTTTTTAAGTTATGAAAGATTTACCAATTTATTACTTTGCAAATCTACTGAACATACGCATGAACAGCAAAAACCCCCATAAGTTTCCGTAATTCTCCTTTCCCGGAGACGGGCATGAATTCATGATTTGGATAGCATTGCGCAAGCTTGTATCACTTTACCCATCATCACTCTGCTCGTGTTGGCTCCCAGGTTTCCGCAATTCCTTTGAAGCGACGCCCAGACCAGAGTACAGTGCTAATACATCTATCTCAGTAATTATATCTCCACCCAATTACTCACAAGCGGCAGCCTGGAGCGGTGTACCACCCTCACGCAGACCCACCGAAAGCGACAATAACTGTTGGCTGGGCGGTTTCTGACCATCTCCCAACACCCCACGGCGTAATATATCGCTCATCGCGTACCCCACTGCTGGTCACGTCCAGACTCGGGTTCTTGCGATCCGCCTCCCCCACTGCTGGTCACGTCCAGACTCGGGTTCTGCGCGGCTGTGGATCCCCCACTGCTGGTCACGTCCAGACTCGGGTTCCTCCCATAATTAATACTTACCCATGTGGAGAATATAATACTTCAATAGAGTACAGACTGCCCGTGAAAAACGGAATGTTGGTTGATACGGTGTGGTACGGTCTGTTCACACGGACGAAGTTGGTAAATTCCTTATATTCTATTCTTATGCAGAGGTCCCACACCTGCCCACTTGTCACCTACCCTGGCAACCTCTGCCCACCTTCTTACTTAACCTGGATGGCCAACTGCTCCATCAGTTGCCATATATTTCTTTTGTTCATGTCTCTTTATCTCATTTTTTCGATTTAAATACCTTTTAATTCTTTCATGCAGGGTGATAATAGATTAATACCAAAATACTTGTTTTACGAAATATACTCTGAAGACTTGATCAAAGGAATGCTTGCCTGTGTCTATAAATAAGCTTGGAATCTCCTTGTCACCCTGATATGATTCCTTTGGTAGAGTTGGCCCGCTTGAAATCATACTATAATTAATCTACGACGTTGGATAACATTAGGGTTTAATTACTTATATGGTTCCAGCTAAGCGTATTGCGGTTTTCTAATTTCTCCATCTGCTTACATTCTGCCCAATTAAACCTAAATGCATAATAATCTAAGGTATTATACTACCCAAAGTTCATGTCAATTCTTAGCTCAATTTTACGGATATCTATTATGTTGATGCGACTGGAATTCATTTAGAGAGTTTCTAATATATGCAGTTCAATACCTACTTATACAATCTGCTATGGAAACAAAATTGTTACAATCTAGCAACCTAACCTTTCACATTTTCAATTTTGTCCTATTTCCCTTTTCTCTATTTGCTCTCCTTTTCTTAACCTTCCACCCGGTTCCCTTTTCTTGCTGCCTTCGGCTGAAGCCGCCTCACCTCTGCCTTCTTCTGTTTCTACCGCCGACGCCTCCTCACTTCTTTCCCCTCACTCAGCGCCTCTCTCTCTCTCTCCTTCTCCCGATTTCCTTCACCCCCACTGCCGCACCCCGGCTCCTCCGCTTCCCCCCGGTCTTAGCGCCGCTGCCCCCGGGTCCCGGCTCCCTGACGCTCGCCCCCGAGCGCCGCCCCTCCAGTGGCGTCGAGTCTTCGTGCCGCCGCCCCCGATGCCTTGCCGCTCGGCTCCAGTTAGCCCCGGCCGACCATCCTCGCCCTGCTACTCAGCGCTGCACGGTGATCCCCGGCCAGATCTGTGGCCTAGGCCCAGATCTGGCGCCTAGCCCCGTAATCTCCCCCAATCTCATGTTGGCTTGCTGTGATTTGGTTGCTATTTGCTTTGATTGATGAGGATCTGCCGGTATGCTAGTAGGCATGGAGATATGCTCTTCTACTACTTCCAGTGGATACCCTCTATATTGAATCTTTGTTGCCCTAATGGTATTTGTGACAACTACTGGTATTTCTTGACTCTAGTTATGCAGGGCTTATCACTGGAGATGGCTACTAGGGTTGAGGTATTTTGTGGCTTACCTCCCCCGGTTGCCGGTTGATTTGTGGTGGGGAGCGATTAGAGGTTGCTGGTGATTGTCGCCTTCTCGGTGCTGAAACTGTTGCTTGATGGTGGCCTCCTAGGGTTGATGGCTCACTGCTTGTGGTCTGGCCTCCGGCCGTCGCGGTTGCCCTTGCCGTGTGCTTGGTCGGCTCGCCTAGCTTCTGGTCGCCTGACTTTCGTCGCCTGCGCCCCTCTCCCGTCGCCTACGGTCTCTCTGGTTGGCTAGAAAGAAATGGGAAAGCGCAAGTGAACACCAGTGAATGTGGTGCTCGGGTTCTCTCTTTGCTTTTACTCGGCTCGGCTGGCTGTGCTCTCTTTTCTCGGTTGGTTGTGCCGATGTGCTGGCCGTGCGATATTTTGGGCTGGCTTGCTATCTCGGTATAACTTGTTTGGCCGTGCGTTGCTTCGGTGAATATGATGGTATGCGGTCATGCTGGTAGCGGTTTGGCTTGACAAATGGGATTAGGAGATTTTTGCTTTGCCTTCCCGAAAATAAAACAGGTTTGAATACGCCATGTGATGAGCCTACAGTTGTGAGAGGTGCCGACTGGCCCCTCCCCGGGACGGTCAGGTATCTCCGTGAACGGATTACCCCGTCCGAAGTTAATCGCTAGGGCTCTGACGGCAATTCTTTCTTCTTTCCTTGGTTTATTTTATTCGGTCTTTTTTGGCATTAAAATCATTGATTTCGCTCACAAAGAAAACATCGAGGTGGTAGCAAGTCGACGGCAGATTCCTATGTATGAGATGGCCTAATTGTAATCTGGCTTCTTCTGAGAATTGATGTATACCGAATATTGTAATTGTTTTTATTCTTTGATTCCCGAATGTAATATGCATGTATGCAATGAATTTCTAATTGTAATAAAGCCCTCTGTTTTAAATTATGCTAATGAATTGCAATTGCTATGTGTTTGGCGATAACCAATTTTAAATAATTAATTCCTAATGCTAATTTGGCCCTTAATTGCTATTAGCAGCACTAATAACGGTGTTTAGGTTAATTAGAAAACGCGGGGCGTTACAGTTACTCACTTGAAATATTTTTTATTGACAAAATGCCTACTGATGCAAACCATATACAACTCATTCGCCAGTAGCCTATTCTAGATTGTCGATGCGAAGAGGCACACTAATTAATGACTTAAGAGCACCAAGGCTGTCAAATTTGTCATAATTATTTGCCAAACTCGCTTAAGATTAAGTCAAAAAATTGGCGCCACATTTTTGCTAGTAAAAGAGAATTTTGTCATACTTTCTTCTATTTTTTTAAGTTACAAAACTTAGGTGTTATAAAAGAAACCTTGCTATAGGTACAGCTATGAACCAAATGGGTGTGCAACTCAGCCATATTTGTCCAACTCGACTACGAACCAAACTGATTCTTAGTTTTTAAAGCGAGCACAGTAAACTGTCATCTTGACTATCTTAAAACTTATTAATACCAAAAAAAGTACCATTCCAACTGAAATGGAACAAGACTAACTACGGTTAACAATCACAGAGACATGGGTAGTCTCAAGTACTAAGGCCACGCTGCAATCATGACCGTCCGAGATACGCACCGTACCCCTGTAATCCTCGACTGCACTTTGTTTCTACTGCACTTTTCCCTTGGATTGGCTAATGTTTCGAAATACCCGAACATTGGAATTAAAAGAGCCAAATGTCATGTATTACGAGAAGCCAATGTTTCGGGTGTCATTTTAGCAATGTCAACGTTAGAAATCTCATTATAACAAAATACATTGTTTGGAGTCCCATTAGAGCAATTTTCTCCTGTAATCCTCGACTGCACTTTGTTTCTACTGCACCTTTCCCTTGGATCGGATCAGTTCGGATCGTGCTAGGCTGCTACAAGCCGCGAGGCCATTGCCCTTCTTCGGTCGTCGTCTCCGGATCGAACCGAAGAGAGGGAGCCACCGCCACCACACGCCACCGCCGCGCTAGAAGCTTCTGGAAGAGCCGCCCCGGAGGAGGAGAGTCGAGAGCAGAGGGATCCACCAGGCGGGAGGTTCGAAGATGGGAGTCCCGGCGTTCTACCGGTGGCTGGCGGACCGGTACCCCCAGACGGTGTCCGACGCGGTGGAGGAGGAGCCCTTGGAGCTCGAGCCCGGCGCCTTCGTCCCCGTCGACCTCCGCAAACCCAACCCCAACGGCCTCGAGTTCGACAACCTCTACCTCGACATGAACTGCATCATCCACCCCTGCTTCCACCCCGAGGGCCGCGTACGACTCGATTCCCCAATCCGCCTCCCTCCCTGTCTCCTCGCTGTAGCTAGTGTTGCCCTGCCATTTGCTCTCGATCTCACGGCTCTGGTCTCTCCCTGCAGCCCTCGCCGACCACCTACGACGAGGTGTTCAAGTCGATTTTTTATTACATCGACCACCTCGTCGGCCTCGTCCGCCCAAGGAAGCTCCTTTACATGGCCATCGGTGAGTTGCTTGCTGCTACTACCGTAGTACCATGTGATGCTAAGCCGGGTTCATGAATGCTCTGTCGAATTGCGCAGATGGCGTCGCGCCGAGGGCAAAGATGAATCAGCAGCGGTCGAGACGCTTCCGGGCCGCGAAAGATGCGGCTGATGCGGTAAGTTACTGCTTTTGTGGTCGCCGTACCAGTGCGGGCAGCGGCGGCTGTTCTCATGTTGTTACTTGGTTCAGGCAGCTGAGGAGGAAAGGCTGAGGATGGAGTTTGAGGCAGAGGGGAGGACTTTGGCTGAGAAGGAGAAGTCGGAAGCAGTTGACTCGAATGTCATAACTCCGGGGACACAGTTCATGTTTGTACTATCTACGGCGCTGCAGTACTACATACAGATGAGATTGAATCGCACACTTGGGTGGCAGTCTGTCAAGGTGTTGAGACTGCTTGATGCTGATTTAGAATTGAAAAATTAGTCAACCCGAGATGCTTTCTAGTGTGTTAAATGAAAACTGCTTTGCGTGTATTTTTTTTAAGGTTATATTGTCTGATTCGAATGTTCCTGGGGAGGGGGAGCACAAGATAATGTCATACATCCGTCTGCAGCGCAATCTTCCAGGGTTTGATCCAAATACCCGCCATTGCTTATATGGCCTTGTAAGTTGACTTGCAAATTTTAAAGTAGATGTTGTTTACACTTCCTCTGCTTTACACGTGGGTCGCCACATACTTCAGGATGCTGATTTGATTATGCTTTCTCTGGCAACTCATGAGATCCACTTCTCCATTTTAAGAGAGGTAAAACTTCTGATATATTTTTTTTGTCATAAAGTTTGCTTATGCATCTGACTTTGTCCAATTTCTCCAAGCTATTTTTTTGTGTTCTTTATGGTAACTTAGGAGTACTTCAATAACTACAGAATTCAACTGACTTTACAGGTGATCACGATGCCAGGGCAACACGAAAAATGCTTTCTGTGTGGTCAAGTTGGGCATTTGGCTGCTGAATGCAGAGGCCCTGGCCAAGCTGATAATTCTGTCGAGCTCCCTCCTATTCATAAAAAGAAGTACCAGGTACTCTGAAGTACATCACCTTTTGTTCTAATATATTTTCGTTCTTCTATTCCATCTGATGTAAATTTGCAAGTTCCAATTCCTTATCTTTTACCGTTGTTGATTCAACGTGTAACTATTGACCTGTTTACAGTTTCTTAATATCTGGGTGCTGCGTGAATACCTGGAGAAGGATTTGGAAATTGTAGATCCTCCCTTCAAGATAAATTTTGAACGCATTGTGGATGATTTTGTGTTTATGTGTTTCTTTGTTGGGAATGACTTTCTGCCTCACATGCCGACTTTGGAAATTCGCGAGGTCTGTTCATTTTATAGACTTTCCTTGTATTTAATAGGTTTCCTTTTGCTTGTTGGATAATTTGCTCGTAAGTCGTAACTGTGAAGTGATTAAATGCCTTTTTGTATTTTGTAGGGTGCCATTAATCTTCTCATGAGTATTTACAGAAGGGAGTTCACATCAATGGGTGGTTACCTCACTGATGGGGGCGAGGTGAAGTTTCTTAGTTCTCAAATTCTTGTATTGTTCGAAGCCTTACCAAGTTACCATTGCATCATTTTTGTTATAACAAGTGCTTATAAAATGTAAAAAAGAATGGTGCTACATTATTGATCACCTTATAAGCATAAAGCAAACCTTTATGTCACATCATTTAGCACATTCTGATTTGCTGCAGAATGTATGGATTATCATTTTACTTCAGGGCAATTGCCTGAAATCATGTGATTTTCTCCTTTTCAATAAAAGGTTTTATTGGACCGAGTGGAGCATTTCATTCAATCTGTTGCTATCCACGAAGAACAAATTTTCCGGAAGCGTACTCGTATTCAACAGGTACTTTCTAACTGCTCTCCTATCAGTGCCCTTCTTGAGTTTCATAATCCTATACATTCTTTATGCATGCAAATGCATGGAGACCTATCTATGTCTGTGAGTGACTGAGACTTCTCCAAACGACTATTATATGGTGCAAATGTATGATTGGCATGAAGATTCTATGGTGCATTTTATGCTATTGAGCGAAAGTTACTTCAGTGATACTCTTAGTAAGCCAGTCATAAGTTGATGTAGTTATATATGTTTCTGCTGCAATGCCATTGAGTGAAGTCAGGACGTTAAGTTGCATTGGGATAATGAAAGTTGAAATGCAATAGGGCTGATGCTTTTTGAGAAACAATCCTTAGTACCACCTTTTAGTCAACAACTCCACGTGGAGTGCAGTTCGACTTCCACATGATGACATGAGCACACATTTCCCAACAATTTGTTAGTTTTCCTTATTCATGGTAACCTTATTTACTACTACGTAAGCGTTAAAAACCTTGTTAACTAAGTCTGTCCTTTGAAAAATGCTATGTTAAATGATAAATTAATGTTTATTACTGCTAAATTGCAGGCAATAGAGAATAATGAAGAGAAGAAAATGCAGAGAGAGAACTCCGAGGATAATAAATACGTGGACAAGGTTTGTTTTCTATTCTTGTAGCGGATTAGTGGTGATAATATACAAGTAGATCTTATACAAATTCGTGCCACAATGACCAATCTTTCTAAATGGATCCCTAGTTTGCACTAGTTTCATTAGTATCTCTATTAACTTTAAATCTTCTTTTGGTTTCTTGACACATCTGGAATATATGTTAGCAAAGAAATCTTGAACTGTTTCAATGCAGGATCTTTTGTCACTATCAAGTATTGCAAACGTGACTAGAATTTATGTGAAACCATGCCATCTGGTTATTGTGTATCCTAGTCAGAACCATAGGTTTTCTTCACAAACCAGTGATAATAGTGTAATAGGGTTGCGACTAAACCTTATCCACACGAACATATTGACACCAAAGATACATAATGGAAGTCTGTAGTCAAATCTCATGGGTTCATTGTCCTTTGGTTCATGCATTGATTGGCTATAGTAGGGAACATGTCTCATTTAAGCCGACAGTTGAACAGAATGTTTCTATCATCCATTGATGCTACTTATTTTGCAGCTAGGCGTTTAAGTTCTGCAGTAGACCAGTGGCTAAATAAGCAGTTAAATGGTTGGAGCTAAGGAAACCTTCACATTTTCTTAAACTTATATACGATGAATGTAATATCAACATCTTGTGGTTTCATTGTTCATCTTACTATCTTGTGTTCTTGTAACTGTCTGTCTGTAAAGTGGATTTCAAAAAGGCAATTTGGATATGCTAGTTTTGATATATTAGTTATTTGTGGCAACTTGTTTATGTTGAATAGTAGCTTACTAGATTAGGAAAACATTCTCTATAACTGCCTCATCTCAGAGCGTAGCACTGCCCTGCCAAACAGAGCAAAATTATCTGATGATATTATGTCAAGGTGTTAGTATCCTCAAGATGGTTGCCTATGTTTATCCTGAACCTTACCTCAAAGCTTCACAGACTTTTCTTTCTTTTTAGAATTGGTGCATTATTTTAAAGCATCATGCTCTGCATTGCCCAGTATCTTCCACCTAGCTACAGAGGCTTAGCCATTTAATTACTGGTGTTTTTGTTCTCTGCTGATAATGAGTTGGAATCGTGGAAGTTTGTCTTTTGTAAGTTTTGCCTATTGATTCTGTTTCACTGACACCCTTTCAGGTAAAATTAGGAGAGCCAGGATACAGGGAGAGGTACTACACTGAGAAGTTTAAAGAAGAGGCAGAATCGAAACCCATTGACCAAGTTCGGAGAGATGTTGTGAGTCTTCTTGCTAGCTGTTGATTTCTGGAGTGGCAGGAATTCATAAACTAATGACCAAGCATTACCATCTAACATCAGCCCACGTGCTTTGTCCTTTATTTGAATTTGACATGCGGATATATGAGTAGATTTTACAAGCCAGCAATTAAATTGTCCAAAGTAATATTTTATTATCTATAGCAAGTAGCAACATCAAGGATATGTTGCCCTTAATAATAAGAGCAATAAAATCAAATTAGACCAATATGGATGGTTCAGTGCTCTAAAATAGTTAGGTCACTGGCAATCAAGATGCCATTTTTGGTCTTGGAATAAGAAGCTACATGATTCTATGACAATTTATCGACTGCAACAAACCACCTGCTGTATTGGCAATGGTGGCTGCCGTATTGGCCAATGGACTAATAAAAAGTGGATCTGATTCTGTTTACAATCAACACTAAACTTGATTTAAAATGTTCTCAGATTGGTTTATGAGTAATTATTTATGTATGAATTGATTGAATTCAAAGTGTGTTTTTCGACTCGTAGATCTATAGAGTGTGGACTATAGGTCAAATTATCCAGCCTACCAATTTTCATGTCGATTTTTTTTTTATGTTCAATGATTATACTTGAGAAGTTGGGTGTTAGCTCTAATCTATTACTAGTTCAATGCCCAAGCTTTGCTACGAAAAAAAGAATCATAATACCCCAAAAATGTCAAGCCTTCGCTACACTGGCTTCGTCGTGTTGCCCGGCAGAGCTCTGCTCCACCCCCCTGATCCACCGTGGGTCCCGACTAAGCTCCACCCATGCTCAAGTCTCGCCTCCGCCGCGGTGCTCATCCTAACCTAAGCCCTTGGCTTTGTCGCTACGCCCAGCAGAGCTCCATGTTGGCTCGCATTGCGTCATTGCTGCTATGCTCGCTATGCACCACAACCCCATAGACCATGAACTATTCAATTGATCGATTGTTCACAACAAAATGGATGTTTGTATACCAAAAATTATAGGCTTTACCTGCTACCTAGCCCTCTGGATCTCTTGCTCAAGGTGTACCAGATTGGATCAGCTGCGCCCCAACAGCTGAATGTATATGTTAAGGGTATATGTGTCCTTTCCTGTTTTCTCACGCCCCGGGCTAGAGCCTACCTTGCCAAGGGCCCAATTCCGCCCCTGCAATACACCATGCCCCCATCGCACCTCACCTGCTCTTGCCGCGCCAAGTCAGCGGGAGGCATGGACGATGGGTGGGATTAGGGGATCCAGGAAGAAGGAGATGCAATGCCAGATGATGAAGGCGGCTAGGGTTTGGATGCAGGAAATAGGAAGGGCAGACGATCTTGTTTCTCGAGGAGAAAAGGAGGCTGGGGAAATCGCGAGGGCGATCACACGAGGAAGTGGTGGTTGAACTGGGGAAGGGTAAACAAAAAAAAACTCGACCTGCAGGGGTACAAGACACCCCCCGGCATTAGCTTAAGAAGAAAGATCCTCTCATAGATCGAGAAAATCCCCGAACCCTTGCCCCACCCTGACACAGCGGCATCAGCCCGTGTGAGAGCGCCTAGGGGAGCTTAACGCTCGGCCCAGACGACCTGAGCCCTGACCCTAACGACCAGCGACTGGGCGAGCCTTTCGGCCTGTGCTTTGGCTTATGGGGCAAGCGAGGATTTTTTTGCCCCACTGAGTCGAACCGGGACTGGGGTGCTACTAGAGCGTTCTACCACTACGATAGAAGCTCGTTCGCGGGGAAGGGTAAACACACAGTCAAGAGAATAAATCATGGCCCTCACGTGGCTGCATGGAATCGGAATGGATCCTGAGAATAGGGAGAGACAAGTCAACGTATCAACATCACCGCCAACTCCTTTTATATTAGTAAAGATATATACCTGCATCAATTGGAAATTTTCTGGTCTGTTATTTTTGTCAGCTGGTCTAATTCATATGTTATGTTAAAAAAACTAGGTTACCGTTTAGAGTTGTAGTAAAATGTATACATGTCTGTGGTAGGAACATGTGGTATGCTATCTGCTGTTTACCTTGAATTAACCTATCTTTCATTTGGTCTCCCAAACTATCTATTTTCCATGTTTCAGGTCCAGAAGTATGTGGAAGGCCTTTGCTGGGTTATGAGATACTACTATGAAGGTGTTTGTTCATGGCTGTGGTAGGTAATTATTGGGCATCATCTGTGAGGATGTGTAGCTACTGTTATTTCTCGTGGTAGAGGACACATCACTTGATCTTTCTGCAAGTCTTCTTCACTATTTCTGGCCTAAAAATTATCTCCACTTCTTTGGATGAGGCTTGATAAGGGTTCTTAACTCCGTAAACATACTGAAGCAACCTATTGCCTATCTATTGATTTGACGATGGAGATTCTCAATTATCTGATTTGTTAAAGCAACACATCCACATGAACAAAATTTTAAATCTTACTAGAATCAAAACGTTGCCATTTGATACAATATTGTTCTGTAACTTGGTGTAAATCAATTGATTCTTGTTCAATTGCCAATCATGAAATCCAAATGATACTCCTGTGTGATGACGTCAAGAACTTCTGTTATTTGTCTGCTGCGCAACTTATGCTGCAGCTGTAGAATCCCCAGTAGGCACTACAGATAGATATGGTTCTAGCAGGTTCTAGTATAGTGATCGTTTTGCTAATAGTTAATCCCTGATACTTGTGGTGTTGATAACAACATACAGATGTCAAAGGTCATAGTTATTAGATCAGTCATGTTGTCAGAAATAATTTCCACCTTTCTCATGTCAATATGCGTACCTGATTGGTCCTGATCAGTTGTATATAGCAATTACACAGTTAGGCAGACAAAGCTTCTCAGTAGCACTTTCTTGTGTTTGGTATCAACTATCAACTTTAGTTTTTTCATGCGTGACAGGTTCTATCCATACCATTATGCACCCTTTGCATCTGATTTGAAAGGCTTGGCTGAATTGGAGATTACCTTTTTCTTGGGTCAACCTTTCAAGCCATTTGATCAACTAATGGGAACACTGCCAGCTGCTAGGTTTGTTATTCCCTATGCTACTGAATGTGTTCCTTATTCGGATTCGAAGAGTGACAAATATGATTGGTTGTAAGATGAAATTCACTATTTATTCTTCTGTAGCTCCAATGCATTGCCGAAGTACTATGGGGATTTGATGACTGATCCAAATTCGCCATTGAAGTCTTTCTATCCTAAAGGTACCACCATCTCTTATCTAACAACTAATGCAGAGTGAAAATGCTGAAAAATTATAAAATATTTCAAGTAGAGTTAAGGATATATTTTTTCTCGAACACGCAGGAGAACTGCGCAGCATTATATTAATAGAAGAAGGTTGGAGTCATACAGAAAGACTCCTAAACACACACACACACACCCACTATAAAGAGGTGGATAAGCGCCTTTCAATAGGCAGGGACGACCCAAGGCTCGAGAGAGCGATCGCTCTAGTCAACACCCCTAGAGGTCGACCTCTAGCTCGGTCAAGGTCCACACTCACTTCCTCTCTAACCATGTTTAACAAGTTGACAATGCTAGAGAGGCTGCATTGAAAACACAGCTGTTCGATGCTTCCAAATACACCAAGCCCCAAAATGATGAGGAGTTGAGCCCTTTACGCACTTCTCGATCCACAAACGCGACCACTCGTTCCCACCATGCGTCAAAAGAAGGTTCACCGACCACGGAGCTAAATGGGAGAGGCCAACGCCGTGGAGAATGAAATACCAAGAACGCCTTGCAACCACACAACCAATGAGTAGATCTGCGGGTTTTCTTCCTCCCGATCACACGTGAGGCACTTGCTGAGTCTTGAAGACCTCGCCTAGCCAATCGGTCGGTGATCCCAAAGATTATGGGTGCTAGCCACATGAAAAACGGCATTTGGGTGGAGCCCATGTCTTCCAAATCCGCTCATAAGGTCTGAAGTAAATCCCCTCGAAGAGAGCCTCATATGCCGATGATGCCGTATCTGTCGAATTAGAAAATCTCCAAATATGCTTGTCCAAGCACTCGATTTGCAATTCTACCACGAAATGATGTCCCATAATACTAGATATTCCATCAAGGCTTCAGGAGAAATTGATCCTTGTATATCCTCTATCCATCTGTCATTAATCATGGCCTCTAGGGTGAACGCCTTGCTGCAATTCTTTTAGATACCAAAGCATACACCGAGGTGCAATTTCTGGACATTTTTCCACCCACCATTTATCTCGTCCGAAAAGCGAGTTGGCTCCATCTCCAACCTCTGTAATCACGACCATAGAGAAGACATTCCATTTCCATGTTGCTTTGGAGAGGCAAATTGGCCCATGGTTTGTTTGGTTCAGACTTCTTGAGCCATGACCATCTCACCCTTAATGCCAAACTGAGAGATTTAAGATCTGAAATCCCTAGACCTCCAAGCTCACGTGGCCGGCACACTTTGGGCCAAGAAATCAGGCAATGCCCTCCATTGGCTTCCTTCCGTCCTCGCCAAAGAAAACCTCTTCTAATCTTGTCAATTGCCTTGATTGCCCAAGTTGGTAACTGTGTTGCCATGGTCAAGTAAACAAGCATGGCAGTTAACACATATTGAACTTGCACCACTCTTCCGCACGTGTCATCAAATCGCCTTCCAACTCGAAAGCGATCGAGCAATTCATCAATCACCATTTGGATTTGCTCCTTTGTGAGTTTATGGACAGTGAGAGGCGCCCAAGATACTTGCATGGAAAGTCCAAAATTTCACAAGGAGCATGCTCGGATTAGGGTCATATTCTCCTCGAGCCTTTGGATGGGAGCACATTACTCTTCGCACATTTGTCTTGAGTCCGAAGCATCTCCAAATAGTTCAAGCATACGCAGGTCAAGGAGATATCTGCTGCGGTGCACGGATAAATAAGGCCACATCATCGGCGTACAAAGATACTCGATGTTGAATCGGTCTCGAGAAAGCGGTGCAAGAAACCGACCTCCATGACCACGTTGATCATCCAATTTAGGACATCCATAACTAAGATAAAGAGCATTGGCGAGAGGGTGCGCCTCGACGAAGCCCTCTGCGATGGTGTATATAATTACCGGAATACCATTAAGGAGAACCCGAGTTGAAGAGGAAGATAACAGACACACACGACAAGTCACACCACCGGATCCAAATCCAAGTTTTGAGTACTTCCATGAGAAAGCTCCGGTGACCGAATCAAAAGCCTTTGTGATGTCTAGCTTGAGTAGGATTCTTGGTCGCTTTTGCGAGTGAAGGAATCTCACGGTTTCTTGAACCAACATGAAATTATCTTGGATAAAACGTTTCTTGATGAAGGCACTTTGGTTAGGTGAGACCATTTCATCCAGCGACCACTAATCGATTAGCTAAATTTTAGTTACCAACTTTGCAAAGCGTGCACCAAAGCGATAGGTCTATAATCTTTTACTTGTTCAAAGATCTGTCCTTTTAGGCGGCGAGGTGATATAGGCCGAATTGAGCATCCAAAGATTCCTGAAATTTTTCCCCAAATGGTATGCAAGGCGACCATCACATCCCCTTAATTATCGCCAGCAGACTTGTAGAACCGGCTGTGAGCCCGTCGGCCCTGGAGCTTTATCTGAAGGAAGTTGTTTGATGGTGTTCCAAACTTCCTCTTCAAAGCGGAACCTCCAAGTCCTCAAGATTAAATCCGGGAATGTTTAACTGTCAAGGTCAATGGTCCTCTCAGAGAGTGGTGCGTACCAATGAGATTAGAATAGAACTCCAGTATATTAGCGACCTTCTCTTCATGTCTTTGTAATGAAGTGATCATCCACCTTCAATTTGGCAATGAAATTCTTCTTTTTCTATGACGGGCATGCATGTGGAACAATCTAGTATTGGCATCTCCTCCTTGAGCCAACCAATGCGAGATCTCAAGCGAGCAATAGTCCGTGATAGAGAGGCAAGAGCAAGGGCATGATTTTTCAGATTGTTGCGCGACCATAGTTCATTTGGTTTGTAATGGGCGGCTTTCTTGTGCAATATCAAATTGATGGATGATCTCCTTTGCCATGTGCATTTGGGAGCCGATGTGCCCGATTTTCTTATCACTCCAACTTTGTAAGCCTCTAGTTGTTGCCTTGAGCTTCGGGACAAGGTCTCCATAGGACACCGACAGATGAATCGAGTTCCATGCGGACTCTCGGCTTCCATAAAACCCTCCAAGCCGGGCCAAAAGGATTCAAAATGGAAACGCCTTTTGCCGTGCAAATTATCTCGAGACCGAGAATGAGCGGACGGTGATCGGACTCAACGAAGCCGCACTTTGCGGAGGCATCCGGGAACATATCCTCCCAATCCGTGACGAGCGCTCGATCGAGCCTCGCGGTGTAGGATCGGCACTAGTGGAAGAACTAGACCAAGTGAATTTCCGACCAAGAAGATTAATCTCGGTCAACGCCATATCATTTATCCATCTCTGAAATCTTCCCATCATAGCTCTATTAAGATTTGCATTGTTTTTGTCCTCATCCTTGTAAATTAGATTAAAATCACCGCCACCAACCAGGACTGCAATGCACCCGCAGATCCCACAATTCTTGCAAGAAATTGAGTTTCTTTGTTGTCTTGAGGCCCATAAACACACGTCAACCACGGTAGAGCTGCCGTGACAGAGCTGGATTGAGGCACAAAAGTATCAATCTGCTTGCCCCAACAGATCCTGACGAGCGCCATGCAACAAGGATTCCTCCACTGGCTCCACTCGACGGAAGAACCACATAATTATTATCAAACTCACTTCCCAACATAGATAGAATAATACCCCGGTACCACATTCATCTTTGTCTCTTGTAAACAAACAATATCAATTTTGGAGGAGTTTACCAAAACACGAACCGCATCTCTTCTTCTTGAGGAATTGAGTCCTCTAACATTCCAAAACAAAATATGTCTTTGGATCCATAACAACAAGAAAGGAAACGACCGTGTTCAATACCGCAATCGGACCAAACATTCTACCGCCTCAACGGCGGTGTCGTCCTCTGAGGTGACCACCAAAGAGAGCAGCAAGGGCCCCGTGTGTGAAGTAACACAGGGCTGCTCAAACAGATTGGCATACTCCTCCGTAACGCTCGATCAATTTGTTCTTGTTCCTCATCGACCTCCAAGTCCGAGCTCTCATGACCCGTTTCTTGAGATGTGGAGGCAGCCTACGATGAGCGCGCGCTTGAGACCGGCGATGCGTCGGCCGTCTTGGGGCTTGAAGGTGGTCTGCTGCATTTTCTTCCTGCGCTTGTTGATGTGTGGCGCGGCGGGAGAGCACTGGCGTCTTAGCGAGTATTGATGAACCGGCGCAGGTCGACTTGGTTCGTTGGGAGGCACGTTCGAACTCTGCTCCGCCGATCCTCTTGAGAGCAGCGCCTTGCGTAGTCTGCGGCGGTGGCTCGCGATCGTGGGTCTGGCGGCGGCGGCGTGGCGTGAAGCGGATGGGGCGCGCGTGCGCCTCGATGGCGACTTCGGAGGTAGCAGAGGCTGTTGGCGCGACCGCCTCTGCATCGACGCGGCATCTGCGGGTGCGCCGACGCATCCTCCGTGGCGACGCCGCGAAGAGCCCAGCCGCGCGCGGTGTTGGCGGGCGAGGACGGAGCCGACATATCCGGACTGGAGGGACGACTGCGGGCCGGCTACTGCAGAATCAAGCCCATGAGGAGGCCCATCCACGGTAACCGAGATGAGGCCCCGGTTGCTCGAGGTGAATACTGACCCACCAGCGAAGGCACGTCCGCTGGACCCAACGGCCCAAAGGCCTCTAAGCGGACCTTGAGCAGAGATAACGCCGATCCTCGATCCTCGCGTATCGGGCGGCCATGCGAGCGACTCTGGGGCGCCGGGCGTCGATCTCGCGCCGCCGGCCATTGCCGACTTCCTCGGTAAACAACATCGGCGTCTCCTCGTGCGCCTCCCAACGGTTGGTCCGTCGGCCCGCATCAATGCGAGGCACGAGCCGAGGAGCCATGGCGCGGTGGGCCCGTCGTGCTCAGGTGCGTGGGCCCGGCCGATCGTGCACGGACACGCGGGCCTCCACGCGGCGCCATCTGCGCGCTGACGGGAGACGCGGGGCGAAGTCTTCGTCTCCGGCGACGGCGGGTCGCGTCGTCCTCGGCCGGAGGGGACGACGGAGGAGCATCTTGAGTTGGGCGCCCCAACCGAGAGCGGCGATTGAGATAGGATCCGCAGAGTACGCTTGCGGTGGTCCTCCGCCTCCAATGGTGGTTCGATGATCTCAAGCTCCATCATGGGCGGGATGCCCTCGTGGTTCGAGCACTAGGCCCCGAGCACAAAGACGTCGCGCCGATCCTCCGTGCTCGGGTGTACCCGGCAATCCGATGCTCGACAAGGAGCGGCTCTGCGGATGGGCAGCTCCCAAGCATGGGGCGGAATGCCTCGATCTCCACTTCAACGGCGAGAGGAAGGCACGCGGTGAAGATCGGTGAAGCCTTGTCCATCTCATGATGTGCGGCCGGACGAGAGGGTGATGATGGGCGCCTCCATTGTAGACACGTTCATAACTCCTTCGATGAGGCAAGATCAAGAGGAAGGCGGCGCCTCAGCGGACGAATGATCGGCCCATCTTCCTCGACCTCAAACTCGCTTGCAATCGTTGAACGCACAAGCTCCACCGAGCCCCGCCGTTATCACCAATCGAGTTGATGACAAGGGCTCGAGCAAGTTCGTCTTCTCTTCTATCCATGGACGCAGAGCGATCCGAATACGTGCAGGCTTCAGCAGGTACATCATCGCCAGGTGGCCATCAACACGCGGGCGAGCGGGAGAATCGTCCCCATCCAGAAGATCGCTGCTGGAGACCCACCGCTCTCCGCCGCGCGCGACGAGCGCGACGACGACGCCGTTTTCTTCCCGGCGATCGCGCGGCGGCGGAAGGCTCATCGATCGCCGCCGTGTGGCTGCGGGAAGCCATCTCCGGTGAGGCCACGGGGCGCCAGCCCACCTTGCTTGTGGTGGCGCGATTCGCGGGTGCCGGGATGGGCGGCGAGCGAACGATGGCCAAGCTCCCGACAAGTGAAGCAGGGGCCTAGAACGACACTCCCGCGCAGTGCAGGCGAGAAAAACAATTGAAGCACCGCCGGAGATCAACAGCACGACACGGCGTGGAGGAACCTCAAGACGACGTCGCTCCCGGCGAGCCCTACGACTTTCCTTTATCGCGACCATTGAGATCGTGGATATCCTCTGCCGCCGAGACCGCGGGCATCGAGGTGGAGGGCGATTCGTGGCGCGGTCGCGGGAGACTGCAAGGCGCGGCCGAGGCTATAGGTGCGAGCACTGGAGCCTTCGAGGCGCGCCCGAGGTCGTCGTGGCGGGAAAGAAAGCGGCGGCGGCCGGCGAGCACGTCACGGAAGGAAGGAAGGATCTCGTCGCTGATATTCCGGAGGAGGGAAACGTCTCTCCACCTCGGGACTTGGACCGACCCGATGCGGCGGCGTCGAGGCGCGGGAGGCGAGGGGTTTGGGTGGCCGCCGTGCCGGAGTAGGCGACGGCGTGAGGCTGAGTGGAGGAGCAAGCGAGCGCGGGGGCTGGGAGGGGGACGGAGCGAGGGGCCATTTTCTCTGTAGAGTTAAGGATATAACATAGGCCCTTTTTCTCAGGACTTCATGCATTGATGGTAGTGCGTATATGTAAAATTTTTACTCATTCCATCATTCCATGATGCCTTCCCATTTCAACTGCAGATTTTGAGATAGACATGAACGGAAAACGTTTTGCATGGCAGGTAATGCAATGAATGGATTAATTATTTTTTGCTCCAGGCAACTGGTTCAATTATTGCATGAAGGTTCATTTATGTTGTTTTGTTCTATCCAGGGTATTGCAAAATTGCCTTTTATTGATGAAAGATGTCTGCTTGCGGAGACACGGGAACTTGAAGATACATTGACAGTATGTAGATTTTAGTATCCTTTTATATCAATGCTCTAGGCTTCTTATTTTTCTTTGAGTTGTATTTTAGGATCCTTCTCTGTTAACGTTCTAGGCTGTTAAATTTACTTCGGTTGTTCAGTGTCTTTATTATGTTGTTGCCCACTTTTTTTCAGGAAGAAGAAAGATTCAGGAATAGGACAATGTTTGACATACTGTATGTGCGGGAAACTCATCCATTAGCTGCTCAGATTGCCTTTCTGTATCACATGTACTCTCAGTCATCAATACCAAATCCTTCCTATGTTATGCCCATTGACCCTGCTGCTAGGTCAGTAGAAATGCCGATTACATTGATATGGATATTTTGTTTCTTGGTGGTCATGTTCCTCTCGATAATTATTGACAGTGTTGGATATTTTGATATATTTCCCTCCTGTTTGCAGTGGTGGAATGAATGGATTCCTTTGTTTATCTGAAAGGAACTGGTACAGCATCTCTGTAATATCTCCAGTTAAGGGGTTAAATGAAATTGCCCATAACAGAGTTTTGTAAGTATCTCAGTATGTAAAAGCATATTGTAACCTAAAGGCCACCATTAAAAATCTTCAAGTGTTATATTGTCCATCTAATATTGTTTTTCAGGAATGGTACCTATCTCAATCCTCAGTATCACAAACACATCCCGGAACCTCCAGAGGGGGTCATTATACCTGCAAAGGTATTTCCTAACCCTGTATTCATTTAGTTGGATAATCAATACTTCCTGGAGACCTGAAAACATAAGCATATATGTTTGCCTCTTATCTTAATAATAAAAACAAAATCATTTCTAGTTCAACCTTTTTGACATCGGCAATGCAAACAAGAGTGACGTTTTTTTTTTCTTTTGGGGGTAAATGGAGGAGTTGCTGACTTAGCTAATAAGCGAAAGTAATGGGTGATATTGCTCGGAGTTTTCTTGGTGCTTGCTTATCTGTTTCATATTATGTGGCGTTTTTGACTTTTCATGGTCTCGAAGATGCATATTTGAGTCACTTGACAATTGTTTTTTATAATGTTATATCATCAAAGTATTACAAAGCTACACTTTTCATGAAGTGTTTTTCTGACAAATCTATCAATGTTATTTTCATGTAACCAACCTAAGTGATGTTATTTTCATGTAACAAACCTAAGTGATGTTTTTTCATGTAACCAATCTAAGTACTTTTATATACTACATTACTACTAGTGGATAAAGGCATAAAGTTTGACTGCACGCAAACTATAGCAACCTATAATGTGAAACAAGGGTTATCATATTTTGTTTAATGTGAACACTTTTATTGCCCTTTTAATTGTTTAGATCTTTATCCTTTTATGTTTGTATGGTTACCTCTCTAAGAAAAGTGCATTTTTCAGTTGAAATATATGATTCTTCTTTTTTGTATGAAGAGATCGACCGTGGTATACTGGTACGTTTGGCATAAATTCATGGACCAACATAGTGTACCATTTTGTAGATATTGAAACCTAGTGATTTCAAACCCTTTCCTGTGCTGTGGCATGAAGATAATAGCCGTCGACAGCCAAAAGAAAGGTATGATTGGCTGAACCATTTCATTTGCACTAGAAAGAATTCAGAAACTTCTGACCATTACTTTTGAATCAAATACTTTGTATAATTACATGCTATTTTGACAAAGATGGATTAATAATTATTTTTTTCGTGGGAACAACCAGCCTTTTTTCATTAGTTGTAGTGTGACCAATCCGATAATTTGTATGCTCTCATTGTAAATCCTTTATAATTTCAGGCCTCAGGTTTCTGGAGCTCTGTCAGGTTCTGTCTTTGGAGAAGCTGCACACCGTCTGGTGAAAAACTCCCTGCAGATCAAATCCGGCAACTCTGCTGGGCTGCTTGACTTGCCATACAGGGGTGCACCCTATGGTCCTGGATACAGACCAAGGCCTGCTGGACTGATGGGATATGAGAGTGGTTTTGTGGTTAATTCATACCATGCACACATGTCCAGAAGCGTTCCTAATCCTCGGCCTTAGTTCTTTGGTGACGCTCAAGCCAACAGACAGAATGTGCGGATACTAGAACGGCCAAACCCTCGAAGCCATGACGGTGACATCCATTCAGGGATGTCAAAACTTACAATGCAAGATGGGCCAAGGTTGCATCAAAATGACATGATGCAGAATTCCGGATATTTGCCTAATCAGCCACATCGGAATCCCTATGCTGGGTTCCCGCCCAGACCTGTCCAAAACGCAGGATTTCCGCAGCAGCGACCTGTGCAAAACACAGGATTTCCGCAGCAGCAACAACTAAATGGGGATCTAAGGTGGTATGGATAGACAACCTAAGCAGGATAACTCGAGATCACAGCATGAGAAGAAACAGCAGGCTACCAAGGTGGCATACCGTATCAAAAGTCAAGCTCCTAATGGCTTGTCAGAGTGAAGTAACCAGGAAGAATCCACAGCCAAAGAGGGTTACTGAATTGCTGCAAAATTATGTATCTTGTTTAATGTGCACGGGCACGCTGCCGCCAGGTGATGAAATCACACGACATACTCCTGATGAAAGCATCCATAGGGTTTCTTTCCATGTATGATGTACCCCCCTGTTTGTTTATATTCCATTGTTGAATTGCTGTGTTACGTCGAAAGAGTTGGTTACATTTTAGGACTAAAGGGATTTAGATAAAGCCTTGTTAGGACGGAATGTGCGCAAAGGGTTAGCCACTGCCATTGTAAAGCTGTAAGTTTGATCAATTCATACTGTTTTGAGCTGAACGATCTCCCTCGCTGCTGGCGAAGGCCGGACCGTCGCTCCTGTCGTACCTTGCTGTAAGGTTGCTGTTTGGGTAGTCTCTGATGACGAATAAATTTTACAAGCAAGCTTCTTTCTTCCCTGTCGGTGTGAGCAAGCATGTCCTGAACACCTGATTGTTTTATTCAAACAATAAATACTTGCCGAGCATCGCTGACGCTGAACAGAAAAGACAGCGTGAAACCTTGCCCTCCAGCCAAGCCATTTGCTAAGCTGAGTTGTCATTGGCTGGTGATATATATTTTTATAAAAAAACAAATGAACTAATCCACTGTATTGCCTGATCGCCATGACAGGAAGTTGCAGTGCAGAAAGAAAAAAAAGTCGGCATAATTTCTACGGATCGTCCTAGAGCACATTGACTAGTTACCTGTCCGGAGCAAACGTCCCGATTCCCGTATCAGCCCGCGTGCACCCGACCACTCCCACTATTCTACTCTCTCACAGCACACCTCCAGCTTTTCCCACCAAATAAAAAGAATCTCGCAACCCATCTCACCGACAGATGGGCCCCAGCCAAACCCCTCCTACTCGCAGCGTGTAGCTGTAGCGAAGCCGGCCAAGCTTTCCCGCGACAACCTCACACTGGCGCCAAAGCCACGCGTCGCCTTCCTATTGGCCCGTACCTGCTCCCCATCCCTCCCTCCCCTCTTTATTCCCACCCCGTCGCATCGCTCTCGCTTTCTCCTCGCCTTTCCCTTCTCCTCCCCCGTTCCGAACCCCCCAAAAAGACTAGCGCTAGGGTTTCGCAGATCGGGCGGAGCGCCTAGGGTTTCCGTCGACCGACGGACCCACCTACCCCATGGCCGTTCCGGCGGCGGCGGCGGGGGAGGCGGTGACGGGGGATGCGGTGAGGGATGGGTTCGCGGAGCTGGAGCGGCAGCAGCAGCTGCTCGCGAGCTGCACGCGGCTGTACCAGCAGCTCACCGAGCACTTCAGCTCTCTGGAGCGCCGCCTCTCCGCCCGCTCCGAGACGCTCCGCACCAAGCGCCGCGTCCTCGACGTCCGCACATCCCGCGCGCTCGACTCGCTCCGCCGCCGTGAGCTCTCCATCGACGGCTCCGTCTCGCTCGCGCTCTCCCGCCTCACCTCCCTAGCCGAAAGCACGGCGCGGCCCGGCTCCCCCTCTGACGCCACCGGCATCGCCGAGGGCCTCAGGTCGCTCTGCTCCAGCATGGACTCTGTGGCCTTCCTCGGCTTCGTGGTCGCGCGGCGGAAGGAGGTGGACGCGATCCGCGCCGAGCTGCCCGACGCGCTCAAGCGCTGCGTCGATCCAGCCAGGTTCGTGATGGACGCGGTCTCCGAGGTGTTCCCCGTGGACAAGCGGGCGGTGAGGTCGCCCACCGACCTGGCGTGGGCGTGCGTGCTGATACTGGAGGCGGTGGTGCCGGCGCTGGCTGATCCGGACCCAGAGATCGGGGCGATGCGCCCGATGGTGCCGCAGGCGGCGCGCGAGAGGGCGCGCGGGATGGCGGCGGAGTGGAAGGAGGCAGCCGAGCGGAAGGGTGGGGTGGAGGGCGCCAAGCCACCGGACGCGCACGCGTTCCTGCAGCATGTCACGACCTTCGCGGTGGCAGAGAAGGAGGACAGGGAGCTGTACAGGAGGATTGTTGTGAGCTTCTCGTGGCGCAGGCAGATGCCACGCCTTGCTCTCACGCTTGGCCTCGAGGATGAGATGGATGGTACTGTCTTAACTTGTGTTCTCTTCTCTCTCTGATTGCTGTTACATGTTATCGAGATCAAGCGAGTGCTGAAATGTTTGAACCTGCCGAGCTGTTGGTAGATGCGGAACATATAATCGTTTGAGTTGGCTTAGATCTAGCGTCCAGTAGTTACTACGATGCTATCGTTTGTTTTGGGAATTGCGGATCAGAGCAGTAACACACATTTAATTAGACTATTGGAGGAGCAAGTCTTGTTGTTGTAATTGACAATGTGGTTGCTGTGGTGTATTGGTGTTTGGGTTATTGTTTGCATTGTGTGGTTAGGCCGTGTATAGTTTGATTAAGTGTGTCCTTTGCCGGGATGTGTTGTCACTGTCGTGCACGAGTGCCTGGAAACGTTGCAGTCTTCCCCAAGTTAGTATGTAAGGCACCATGGACCACTCTGGCTGTTGCAGTCATCATAGATTTAGTGATGCTTGTGTTGGGGCTTGGGCCACTAAGTACAATCCTGTAGATTCGTTTGGATTCTTATGCATATCATCACAGTTTTATGGTATTATTTCTCCGTTGAATGGGCTCTGTATTATTGATTCCCTGTTATTTGCCATGCTTTAGGCTTCAATAACACCAACTTGGTAATTTTTCTTTTATGTTTGATCAAATGATGAGTAGCTATTTTAGTCAACATCAAAGAGTTATGTCTTTTCATCAAAACCTGGAATGATTTTCTCATGTTTTAACGTCCCCTGAATCCTGATTACACTATTTTGCCATGTTTCCGCAACACAACAATTAGTCTCTGATTTATCTTGTAATTTGTTTGCTGTACTGCTATGTGCTTATGACATTATTAGGTTCGGTTGATAGTTTTGGTTGCCCTAATTGAGTACCTATCCTGCTGTTGCTTTGTACTTTTTGTGGGCTGGATGTTATTTGTCATGTTACCTTTTTTCAGAATGATAGATCATCTCTTTATGTGAATTTGGCCAGAATTAAGCTGCCTTATCTGATTTTGAATTGTGTTTGCAGATATCATTGAAGAACTTATCACCAAGGGGCAACAACTTGATGCTGTGAACTTTGCATATGAGGCTGACCTTCAGGAAAAATTCCCCCCAGGTCCCTCTTTTGAAATCCTACCTGGAGGACTCAAAGAAGATATCCTCTACTCCAGATAACCTAAGCTCAAACACTGGCCAATCTGGGGTAAGTCCAGTGGTTATGTCTAAAGATTATTTTGAAGTCAGTGCAGAATTCTGTATAAAGTCGACAAAGTAGCCTTGTTAGTGTGTCAACAGGACATTCTGAAAGATGCTGATGTGTACTTCTTGGCGCAATTATACTGCTTTACCTCTGCTTGATTGCTAGCACTGCATCTCAGTGTGCTGTTTTGGTGTGGCATCCAGATTCCAGAAAGGATTTTTCAGTATCTGCCTTTGTTTCTTGCACCGAATTAGAGGGTCTAATATTGCTTCTCTTGCAGATCAATGCGAATAAGAAGGAGCAGTCTGCACTGCGAGCTGTCATAAAGTGTGTTGAGGATCGCAAGCTTGAAGCTGAGTTTCCATTGGAGGATCTTCGGAAGCGGCTGGAAGAACTGGAGAAGGCCAAGACCGAGAAGAAAAAGGCGGCATCAAGCAGTTCCAGCGGCGGTAGCTCTGGTCCGGCCACCAAGCGCATACGGGCAAGCAATGGAGGACCAATGCCCCCTGCTAAGGAGGGTCGTCTCACTGACTACACGGGTGCATCATCTTTGCCTACTGCCGCCGCCGCCGCCACATTCATTCGCTCCCCGTCTTCCCATGCCTCCTACGGTACAGCTTCTCCATACTCCTATGATAGGCCGGCTGGACACACCCTCTACTGTGGCCAGAGCGCCCTCGCAGTGGGGGAGCCATATGCATACCCACCTGAGGTATCCAACGTTGGCCTTGGCATGTCATACCCATCCCCTCCCATGACCTACCCTGCCGCCTACGGCGGATACAACAGTGGCTTGGGAGCTTACAGCAATGCAATGGCCCCAGCCTTTCACCGGACTTATTACCGGTAAGATCAGTCGAAGACGATGAAATGACAACAGCTGATGGTGGTGGCTCGTCACCATGGCACTGTTTTGTAGTGACTGACTACAACGGCTAGGTTGGGGGTGTCCTTAATGCTAGATGCTTGTGTTAATTTGTTATGTCTGTTATTAGCCCCCCCTCTACTTAATTCGCACTGAAAAAACTGAATGTAAATTATGGACGCATGCAGTGTCTGCGGAGTTTGTGATCTTCCTGTGTTGTAATTCAGTTTAAAGCACTCTAAACAAATAAAAAAATCGGCATGTAATCTCATGTACTGAACTATGGGCTTATTAATGCTTATCTTATGTTAGCTATAATTTTGATGGTATTGGTTATGTTTCCTCCTGGTTGGCGCGCGTCGTGTATTTTGTTATTGGTATTAGTCGTAGCCGCAGCTGTACGTCTGGGAAGACGTCGGTGGCGTGAAATGTGAATGCTCTCTAAAGCAAATGTACGTCTAGCAATCAGTGATATCATGCGGTCGATGTTTTTTCGCCTTTCAGTTGCGTTAGCGCTTGCCCCCTTTGGAGTACACCCGTGTCATCGTTACGTTTGGTTCGTACTTATGTTCGCTTTTTCCTTTAAGGAAATGCCTATATGTCCCCTTGCATGCTTCTTTCCAATGATGTTTCCATGTGAGGCCGGCTTGCTTGTTTCCCTTCCCTGTTAGTTCGGTGACATTTGGCTCCAAATGTCTTGCAGTTTTTCGTTCCAAGTATTGGAAGCACTGCATCGTGTCCATATAGCTGGCGAAGAAAGAATCGATCCGTACTGACTTCTCCACTGTAGGCTTACCATGTGTTTAGTTGCAAGAACTAGATGGGACGGGATGAGATAGATCTGTTTTTGTAGGTGTTTGGATGGGAGACAAGCAGAGTCAAGAACATATCCCGCTAGGAATATTCCTTGTAAATCTGGGACCAGGCAATCCTCTTTTTTTCATGGGACGGAGTCATCCCACATGGGATAGAGTCATCCCACCTCTTTGTTTTTTTAAGTACTGTTTTGTTTAAATTTTTTTTTAAAAAAAACTCAAAGGCTTATGTGTAGAAACATATCAACAATAGCCTTCAATTTTTTTTTAAAAAAACTCAAATGCCACACATATCGCACCTTCATCCTTCCATCCAAACTAAGGATGCGACCATTCCATCCCACTTTATCCTTCCAACCAAACAAAAAACAGGAATGACTCTATCCTCCCAACCAAACAAAAAACAGGATCATCCCATCCCAAAACCAGGGACAGGACCATCCCATCCCACCTTGTCCCTAAACCAAACACAACCTTAGAGCATGTATAATGATATAAATAACTGTTGTCTATAATATTCTTTATGTCATCTATATACAGTACTAAAGATGACTCATACAATAAATTATCTTTCTACATATCTTTATAGACAGCTTATTCATGACACAACGTGTCTTATTTACTATGTTACAGTCAACTACTGTATAATAAACGACCCAATTCTCTATACTCTCTTTTTCTCCTTCATATCATTTTATATACTATATGTTAAGATTTATAGATATCTAACATGCCATTGTATATGGCCTAATGCACCGGTAGTTGTGGCAAACATCAATGCATTATGAATGCGAAAGAATTCAACACAGTTCGTTGGCCTCGACAATGGGTGCCGGTATTAACATCATTGACAAGCTAAAAAACGGCAGTATTAACACGATGAACACACTCGTGAACTACTTTTAAGAGCATCAGTGTTCCTCAATGTTGATTCCAAAAGAAAAGATTAAGGGTCTGTTTGGGAAAGCTCCATCAGCTTCAGATCCACAAAAAACAGCTCCACTTCACAAAATTTTACCCAAACGCTCCAGTTCCGCGAAATCTGGATCCACCAAAATCCTGGATCTGAGGGCCAGATCCATAGATTTCATGGAGCTCCTTAAGGGGTGCTCCACCGTAGAGTTGGGTGGTAATTACCCACCAATGCCACTGGTTACACACTCCATCCCACCAAAAGTGGCCATTCTCACCAAAACCTCAATTTCGTGGATCTGGAGCTGCTGTACAAGCTAAACACTCCATGGTGGGATCCCAGATCCACGGTGGAGCTGCTGCTCCAGATCCACGTTTTCAGTTGTGGAGCCAGCGCCGGTCCTAGGGTTTTGAGGACCCTAAGGCGAACTTGTCGTGACGGGCCCATTAGACCATGTATAGAATTTTATAATATATAGGTGCTAATTTTACTTGCAAAGCGAAAATGAATCCAATAATATATTTTTAATTTAGCATGTCTGATAATTATCAACGAACAATGTAGACTAAAATAACAATATATTTGTACTTCTAGAACTAATATGATTACCTTAAGGAAGAATAGAACTCCATCATATCCATTGCTTCTCATAAAATGATACTTCTTCGGGCATTTCTTGATGCAAAATCATCAAGAACGGTATTGAGATCAATAGTGTCCAAGACATCATTCTCGATGGTGCACATAGCCAAGCCATTTAACCTTTCTTGTGACATAGTTGATCTCAAATAGTTCTTCAACAACTAGTTTTCTTCGTTTTCTTTTCTCAGCCCCCGACAAATGTTTCTTAGGTAACATTCTAAAATTCTAACACATAAATTAGAATAAAAACACGACTATATGAGTACAGAGTACTAGAAGTCTGAAATACTGTACAAAAAATTAATTTGGATTAAAAGAATAAGGAAAAAATACCTAGGGCACGGACTCGAATCTCGATTGAACCACCGAGCAAGCGATGAACTGATCGGCTGATCGCAAATCGCAAGAACCAATATGCCTGATTGATCGGAGTGCCAAGCGCGAGCCGAGATGTCGTCGTCCTCGGTCGTCGAGCCCTGGTCGCCGCCGCCGTGTCCGCGGACCGCGACTCCGCGCGACTCTCCCTCTCTGTCTCGCGATCGCGGACTCGCGGTGTAGGTCGCGGTCTCTGCTCGCGTGGGAAAAGAAACGAGCTCGGGACTCGATCAGGAATTCAGGAGTCGGAGTCCGACGTTTGGCCTTCTTGGGCCGGCCGGCCAGTTTTCTTCTTTTTTGGTTCTCATTATTTTGCTAATGGACTATAGGGCCTGGGTTTGTATACATGGGTTTGGGCCCCTCCCTCGCCTGGGCCCTAGGCGGTTGCACCCGGTGCACCTCCCTAGGGCCAGCACTGGGTGGAGCTCTCCCAAACAGGCCCTAAAACTGAGAGGTTGCAGATCTACCCACGAAACTCGTTTGAATTGTTCATTGCAGGTCATCACCATGCCAGCCCAGCTTTGAAAGATGACTCCCTCTTGCCTTTGGATTTCGACTCTAACAGTATCTCATGGAAGGTTAATTCCAATCCATGGGATCCAAACGATCCCTGGGGAAAATCAAACTTTGAGGGCCAATCATGGTTTTTTCCCTGAGAATGATTTTCCCGCCGGTGGCTTGTTGGTCCCGTGAAGGGCCACCTCATGCGACGCCACCTCTTTGCGGGATGACGCTGCAGCCAAGTTAGTTATAACACCCCTATTTTCGAGATCATTAAAATTCCCCGCAATTACTCAGGTTGTTCAGTCGCGGATTACTGTAGTTGAGTATACATCAAACCAACACATACTTAATCCATAAAAACCTAACTTATTACATGATACAGTATACCAGCCAAGTTTACACAACTGGATATCTAAGCCCAAGTTTATACTACATCACCAAAAGAAAGTCTACAGGCATACCTAAGGGCCTGTTTGGTACAACTCCTGCTCCCAGCTTCTCTGTGTGAATCAGGTGGAGCTGTGCCAAACAACCCGCTTCCCAAAATGACCAGATTCAGCTTCTCGCGAGGAGCAGGTTCCAAAATGAACCGTTCAGGAGAAGCTGGGTTGAGGTGGATTCTCGTGGGGAGCCAATACACCTTAAATACAATAACCCATTGAAGTTCATAGTATTTACCCGCAAAATACCAGCATATAAAAACCAAAAACCACCCATTTCGGCCCCCTCCCGCACCCCGTCGCCCGGCCGCCTCCCTGCATCCCTCTCGCGCCCGTCGCCTTCCCTCTCCCTTCCTCTCTCTCCCGCGCGCTCCTCCTCCCCTCTCCCGGCGCCTTCCCTCTCCCTTCCTCTCACGCCGCGCGCCTCCTTTGTCCTCTCCGGCGCGCCTCCTCGCCCCTCAGGACCGCCGCCGCCCGTCTCCTTCCCTATCCCCTTCCGTCTCCGGCGCCACCTCCCGCCCCTCGCACCGCGCGCCGCCTCCTTCCCCTCTCCCTTCCGTCTCCGGCACGCCCTCCTCCGCCTCGCACCGCCGCCGACGCCTCTTTCCCCGCCCCTCAGCACCGCCGCCGACGCCTCCTTCCCCTCTCCCGGCGCCGCCCCTCAGCACCGCCGCCGACGCCTCCTTCCCCTCTCCCGGCGCTGCCCCTCAGCACCCCTACCTCCCTCCAGATCTCCGCCGCCGCCTCTTCAGTACAGGTACATACATACTTGTTTATGCTTGTACAGTGATGTACCGCCGCCGCCAACGAATGAAGATACTTGTACAGTGATGTCCATCTGTTCATGGCAGTGATATCCCAGTACATACATACGAAAAATTTAATCATTTGTCACTCTTATGAGTCCAGTGGCAACAGATTTGCCACCCTGACCCATTGTCAGTGACTCAGGTGACCCCACATGTAAGTGACAGAGTGAATTGGTCAATCTTAAGAGTGGCAAAAAATTGAATCTCCCCATACATACATACTTGTACAGAGGTTCATGCTTGTACAAAGGTTCATTTTGGAATGTTTTGTACATACATGATATCCCAGTACATACATGAGGTCCATACATACATGAATGTTTTGTAGAAGCTGCTCGTTTGGTATCTCCAGAATCCAGAGAATCTCTAGCCCACTGGGTAATTTCCATTGACATGTAGTTGTAACTTACCTAGAAAGAAATCGATGAACTATTACTGTTTGTTCCAAAGAGTCTTCATCAAGTCTTCAGGCTCAGTCTCTAAAATTTTGAGGAATCATGTGAAGCTTTTGCTAACTTTTTTTCTAGGAAAAAGAACAGAATCTTTTATTTATTGCTACAATAATTAGCCTATGATTAGGTGGTCTATGTGCACATTTACAAAATGTAACTACGGTGGCTTGGTACATGTAATTGTTAAGGCACTGGACCAAGGATTTCACCAACTTTTCAACGGCTAGAAAATATCTGTCTTGAAGCATTTTCGCACTCTTTTGCCTATGAAACATATATGTAAATATCAGTAAGATCACCAAAATTCT